>OLKM01000001.1:0-60000 GCA_900291075.1 Melanogrammus aeglefinus
CCAACAAAGAGACGATCGATGAAATGTAAAAATGTATTCTTTTCTGCTCATTATGGGGGAGGGAATAATAAAAGCATAATTTACTTTATTGTTTCTCTGTGCAGGTCAAGAAATTACTCCAGGCTGTTTGCACAAGGTGATTAGGAGCGCACATCCACATCTTCTTTTACTCTGTTTTGCTTGCTTGTGAAAAAACGAATGAATGAATCGACAAACAGCTTGTACCCGTCGGAAATGTCCTCTCTCTATACTCAAGTAACAAACGTTGACATATGATTGGACGATTGACTATGCACGGGTGTACTTCGCATCCTGTCCCCTATGAGACTAGGAAACGAGATCATGTCCAACACAACATCTCCACTTCCTCCTGGTTTTAATGACAAAAGAATTGCATCTCAATCTGTTAATTAAAAAATTACTGAATCTAATTAAACCCAGCGACTCACACTTCAACTCCCACACTTAACCTGCTAAACATAACAGACTTACTAACATCTCACCTGATCAAGTTAATCCGATGGAACCAGTAACTCACATCTCCTTCTGGATTACATATACGAAGTCTCATCTCACCTCCTTCTGGCAGTACTTGATGGCCAGCTTCAGGCGGCCAGGTCGTTGCCGTTCTCGTCCAGCAGGGGGTTGAGGCTCGTCGCGATAGTTCAGGATGTATCTCTGCTCTCCTGGAAGGCTGCGGGTCTGGTCCAGGAGCTCCTTGGCAACTGCTTTGCACCATGAGGACACCTCTCCTCGTACTCGGCCTTGAACTCGTTCCTCCACCGGTGCTGAGCTCGTGCAGCTCGGCGCTCAGCTGGAAGGCGGTGAGGAAAGGGTCCTCGCTGGACAGGGCAATGAGCGACGGGCTGGCCAGCGCGCGGTAGATGTTGAGGCGCGAGCGCGAGTGGCGCAGGCCGTCCACGTCGGAGCTGGCCATGCACTCGCAGCAGTTGCAGCGCACGGCGTGCGGCTGCGGGATGGACACGCCCCTCTGCACCAGCATCTTGATGATCTCGTAGTTGTTGGTGTGGGCGGCCAGGATGACCGGGGTGATGTCGGGGCTGAAGTCCGACAGCTGCTTGTTCAGCAGAGCAGGGGGAACCTGGGGGGGGGGGGGGGACCATTAGATGGGTGTTAGGTCTTTCAGCAGACATCCTAAGTGGCTTACTGAGAATTGTTTTAGATACAAACAAGTGTTAGGTTTCAGCTTATTTCTAAACTGTTCGTATAGACTCTGCGTTGTGTATTTTTCGTTGTGGTAGTAATTCTTGAAGTCGAACTCAAAGCAACTTGACAGGTTGGATAAGAGGGTTGAATAGAAGGTTTATTCCAGGATGTAATACAGCGAGATACAGACTAATGGCGCATTTCCACTACCACGGCTCGGCTCGATACGGCTCGGCACGGCTCGGCTCGGCTCGGTTTGGTTGTGTTTCCATTACAACTGGTGCCTCCTCGACGTGGGCGGGGTTGTCATAACACGGCTGTGCGAAACCGCTGTGACGTCATTTACACGGCGCCGAGCAACGTACAAATCCGGAAGACCAGAACAACAACAACGCGTGGTGCCGTCGAGCTCCCTCTGAATCCGTTCTTCGGCAACCAGAGTCAGGAACGTCTGGACCTCCTCCACCGACCAAGGAGTGGATTTTTTCTGAGAAGCCATCTCGTTCCAAGCCAAAAAGCAGTAAAAAGTGGTTGTCTTGTCTCGGCGTCTTGTTTTTTATTTACATTCTAGGCGGTCGTCGCGCGGTTATGACGCTTCCAGTGACGACACTCATCGGCCAATCAGTGGAAGGCAGTCGGCTGACGTCACGTTTTAGTAACGCTTCGGCTCGCTTGGAACCACGGCTGAGGTGATACCAAAAATGTACCCGGTTGCAGGTACTGCGTGCTAGTGGAAACACGCAAATAGCGTGCCGAGCCGAGCCGTACCGAGCCGAGCCGTGCTAGTGGAAATGCGCCATAAGTGGCTTACTGAGAATTGTTTTAGATACAAACAAGTGTTAGATTTCAGCTTATTTCTAAACTGTTCGTATAGACTCTGCGTTGTGTATTTTTCGTCGTGGTAGTAATTCTTGAAGTCAAACTCAAAGCAAATTGACAGGTTGGATAAGAGGGTTGAATAGAAGGTTTATTCCAGGATGTAATACAGCGAGATACAGACTTAGGTTGAATAATCTATAGTGTACGTGGTTGAGGAGCAGTATCGAGACATGTTCCTTGGCTGTCGATCCCTCTTCTCACCGAACCTAAGGGTTGGGGCGAGTTTTAAAAGGCATTTCCTGCAGAAAATGCGTTGAGTGCTGTAGTACTAAGTGAGGTTGAAAATATTTTTTAATTAAGCCATGGAATGAGACATAAAGAAATGTTAAATGGCTTAAATAATAATAAAGTGACAGCTTAATGAAAAGCGCAAAGCATTGCTAAAAATGCAGAAATGTAAAGTGAATTGAACTGAGGAATCTGAAAGGTCAAATGTTTTGTCCTGCACTGCTGGTGTGTGTGTGTGTGTGTGTGTGTGTGTGTGTGTGTGTGTGTGTGTGTGGTGTGTGTGTGTGTGTGTGTGTGTGTGTGTGTGTGTGTGGTGTGTGCGTGTGTGTGTGTGCGTGTGTGTGTGTGTGTGTGGGTGTGTGTTGTGTTGCTGTGTGTGCGTGCGTGCCGTGGCGTGTTACGTGAATGAATACGTGTGTGTTGTGTTTGAATGTGTGTCTGTTGTGTGTGTGGTGTGTGTGTGCTCGGTGTGTGTGTTGGTATATAAGCGATAGCGAGCGCGTGGTGGGTGTCAGATTGACTCGGGCTGGTGTCCCAATTCCTTAGGACGCATCCTTCGAAGGCTGCATTCGAAAGGATGCTGTCGACGCCGATTGGCGTCACAGCGACGCGCCAAGTAGCAGTGCTGTCCCAATTCCAAGGGTCCTTCCAATGCGGCCTACGAATGCAGCCTTCTTTTCCCGGATTTGAAGGATGCATCGGCCTGTATCCTTCACGGCCCAACGTATCCCAAGATCCTTCACCGGCCCGAACGTATCCCTCCCAAGATTCATTGCGCACTCCATCAAAAAAAAAAGAAAAGAAAGAAACAATGGCGGAGAATTTGGGATTCGGCGGAGAATTTGGGATTCGAGTTTCGCATTTAAATGTAAGTATTTGGTTTCCAGTCACTGAAGTATTTAACGATACAAATGTTAAAATACTAATTTTCATCGTTAAAAACACAAATAAGTTATCCTTAAAACTTATTTCATTAAAGTAATAGGCAATATAAGTAAGGTAACGTTCCAGTTAGTGACGCTGTAACGGTAATCTAGAACACCCGTTAAGCCCTATAGTTTCAAATTTAAGAGGTCAAAATGGTTATATTTACCGAAATTGGGGCGATTATATAGATAATTTCTATTCTGTAACGTTAGATAAATGGACCAACGTGAACACAGGTTGTGGACCCTGGTTTTCAGACCGTAACGTTAGAGACGTTGGGATTGATTACACAGCTAACTTGGTTATTTTGCTATTTAAGCTGCTTTTGTTTGTTAGTGTAAAGTAAAACTAATTCTAACATTTGGTTTTGCTTTAGGGAGCCAGCAGCATACGGCTCATTTAATTAAACTCAGGGGGGAGAACGACGAGCTCCTTCACCGGGGTGAAACATCTCGGCGAGTGTGGGCTTGGTGGGTAAGGAAACAATCGTTTATTTATGTCGTAAGTAAGTTTATAAAATTATTATAGGCCATTTATGTATCTAAAATTTGACCATCTTGTAAAAGGTTAGTTAATATTAGCCTCATTTAAACAGCAGGACGGATACAAACATCCCACAAATCGTTACTACGATGTCCTATATTTGGGTTATTAAAGAAAGAAAGACAAAAAAAGTCAACAGCTCGCTCATCGTACGTAGTACTAGACAGCACGAGAAAACACAACAAAGAAAAAGTGTGTGTTTTGGACTTCTACTGGTTGTCTTATTATTTATGGGCTTCATATAGGATGAGGGCTAAATTAAATGTAACCTTTACAGGAATGGCAAAATGTAACTATATTATAAATGGCCTATTTGTAACATGGCGCTATTAACATGATTGATAAAATGTGTCTTTGTTTTTCTTCTGATTAATAATCTCTCTGGTGTTTAGGATGCAATTCTGGAGAAAATATAGGTCCTTGCAGGGAAGGTGACTCCCTGCAGGCCAAGAAGAATGGGATAATTTAAAAAAAATTATATAAAGTATGTACAGGTAATTTTAAATATACATTATTTGTTTTTACCATGGCAAGTTATAACACTTTTGCTGAAATTTGTTTTGATACTGCTGTTGTTGTTATCTGCCATGATTGATTTCCTCTGCCTTAGGATTGCAAGTTCCAGAGGTCAGGAGAGGGGGTAGGTGGAAAACCCACTGCTGCCACTTGCCCTGGTTTGTCCTCATTGATGAGGTATTTGGACAGAGGCATCCACCACCCCCCTGTCCTAATTGCCTCCCATCCATTGAGGACACACCACGAGGCCAAGTACAGGTCAGTGGTGGATAAAGGAGGTGGAGGACCAGGATGAGGAGAAAGACAGCGTCCAAGGTCCGAAAGAGGTGCCACAGAGAGGAAGAAATTTTACCAATTACTTAAAGGGAACATTGCAGACTAAATATAGGCGAGCAGTAGAGAGAGAGCAAAGAGAGCCAGGAGAGACGGAGAGAATGGATCGTTTATGTTCTCAAATTATGACAGCGTTATAGCAGTTTGAGACAAATAATTTATGTTCTGTTATATTATATATACGTGTTTACATTTATTTATTTATTTATATTAATCCTCTATACATTTCTCTACATTTGTCTTTTTTTTTCTATTTTTTACTACTTTTTTTAACTATTTATTAAAATCCTGATTAACTTTTTTATATTAACTAATTTATTTGTATCAAACTTATATAACTATTTATTAAAATCCTGATCAACTTTTTTATATTAACTAATTTATTTGTATCAAACTTATAAAACATGTATAAAACAATAAAACTATTTACAACAAAAAACATTCATGTTTCTTTGTTGGTTTATTTGGTTTCTTTGTTCTTTTTTCACGCAACATCTGTTCCAGAGGTAGCCCAATCTGCTGTTGGAAAAATACGCCCAATCTGGCAACACTGCTGAACGCCCTCACGCTCCACTGTCAACGTAAATCAATGAGACCAACTGAAAACAAAGCCGGTATGGAACTAAAACTGTGATTCTGAAGAAAGTTTAAATTATATCGAAATTCTGTTTGGATATTATTGAAGATACAAGTGTGTAGATTTGTTTGAATGGTTTAAACGAAGATAAACAGTTGAAAATTTATTTAGTTACGTCTTAAACATTTGAAGTACCAGCACGAAGGATGCGTCCTATGAATTGGGACTCAGCCATTGACTCCCATGTTAAAAAATATAGTATTTTAAAAGTAGAATATCTTAAAAAGTATGAAATATTTAAAAATTCTGAAAGGAAGCGCGCGATTCCAAGCTATTTTAAACATTTTAAAGTTTGAATGGAGTCTCTAGGTGAAAATTTGAGGAAGAAGATAGGTCCCAAAGTTTGTAGAGAATAATAAATAAATAAAGAAAGAATAAAACTTATGAAGAACAGTAGTTGAGCGCTGCATGCAGCACTCACCTGATAAAGAAAAGGTGAATAAAAAGAGAACAGAAGCACTCTCACCCTTGATAAGGTTTATCTTGTTGAATCATAACAAATGGCGTAATGTCGGAAATAACATCGTTGAATCAGTGTGAGAGGCACTGGCCTGTTCCTAGACTAGAAATGTGAACACAGAGAGACACTAAAATACACCAACAGTCTACAAAAGGGAGCAGGTAGATGACACTTAAATTGCCTTACAGTGGATCTAGGAGTTACATACTAATTACATACTAGGGGCAACGTTGCATATGGTTAATACCGTTAATAGACACATTAATTATTTTTGGTCATTTAGCAGATGCTTTCAACCAACGTGACTTGCCACCTTGTCGACTTGTTGGGGTGCAAACATTGGGGTTCCTAAAACCCTCACTCTTATGAACCGCAGGGTAGCAACCAGCGCAGCCAAAAACAAAGAAGCCCAGGTTATCAAAGTTTATAAAGATCGTAGTTAGACTGGCGTATGTCATCATGGGGTCGGATTATTCCAATCAGAACAAGTTTCACTAAAGATGAATTCACCCCAAGGTCTGACTTCAAATACTTAATGTATACACCAGAGAATCTATTTTACGACCGCTAAACTATCTTTCTTGCCAAACAATCTAGCTACAAGGGGTCAGGTGAAAGGCTTTTAGCGATGGAGATTCCTGTTGATCTTCAAAAGAGGAAAGGGATTTACAAAGAGGAGGCACGCTTTATAACCTTGAAACTACACCTCACTCTGATACCAGACAGCCTATTAACTCTGCATGAATAGAACGAGTGTGTCCACAACTGTGAGGGATGCGCTTCTTAAACGTTCTCATCTCAGACTAATGGCCTGTGGCTGTGCAGCTTCCCCGGGGGCCGTGACAGGGTTGTTTTTCCCTTTCTTTCGGCAGAAAGTCAAGCTCTTATATCAAACCAGACATTTACAAGATGTCCGAGAGCTCCAACCAGGGCTTGTAAAGACGTCCTCTTAGATACGGGATGCTTACAGCTTCAATACAACTCACCTCACACAGCTCCAGATCACCGGACAAGACCACCAGGGAACAGTGGCTCACAACCCTTTTTTGGTCTGTGCCCTGATATTAATGTCCAAATGTGTTTACATCGCCAGCTTCTTGCATTGTAGTGTATCTGCTTCCCCACACATTGCTTTAAACCTGACTCACATCTGCCTTTCATCAATGTCGCCGTTAGTGTTCCTGATACTGACGGACTACTCCGTACTCGCTCCAGCTTTGAGACTGGGTTGTGCAGCACCTGACATCTTTTGAAGCTACTCCAATGTTATATTTATGCTTTAACTGTTTTCAGCATCAGTTTGTAAGTGGATGTGGATAAGAGTCTGCTTCATGACTAAATGTAAAAGGTACTTAATTGAATAAAGTCTCTTTTAGCATTCCATAATTATAATTGATTTAATTACTTTGTATTCCTTTGATGCTTGTTTTTTTTTCGAACCCTTGTCATTGTTGAAAGGGTATAAATAATCGAAAGATATAATTTATAATATAACTATGTACACTAACCTTATAAATAATTACATAAGAATGACTTGACATGATTAAACACAAACAAAGAGTAAATACAAAGAAAGTGGTTTGGGTGGGTGGCTGAGTGGTGAAGATTTGATGGGTGGTGAGTGGATTGCTTGGGTGGGTGGGGTGTATGTTTGGGTGGGTGGGGTGGGTGCGGTTGGTGTGTGTAGCACTATTTGGGGTTGTGCCTGTCTGGTGTTATGGTATGGGTATGACTGAAGTGTTTTGGTTCGGGTTCGGGTTGGACGTGAGGTGTGTTCCCATGATCACCTGCTTCTCTCCTCGGGGCTTCTTGTGGTCTATCAGCAGCTCCACGGCGCCCACCACCTCCTTGCGGATGGCGTGCAGGAGGGCGTCTCCCACGTACACATTATAGCTCAGCAGCAGCTCGATGATCTCCAGGTTCTCGTTCTCAATGGCGATCAGCAGCGCCGTGCGCCCCAGCGAGTCAACGCAGTTGATGTTGATCCGGAAGTAGATCTCGGCCTCCTCGAGGGCCTGCTTCACGGTAGCGTAGTCGCCCTTCTCCACGGCGCTCAGGTAGTAGCGCTCCAGCGGGGACAGCTCCGGCTCGGCGCGCACGATGCGCAGCGGGATACGGTCCCGGTAGGACGAGTTGTCCGTCTTGTAGTACAGTTGCGTCATGGCCGCCTGCTGCTCATCCCACTCTCAGCTGGTGGAAACAGGGACATTTTGCGTATTTATAATATAGGCCTACATTCGAGGTGAAGAAAGTGGTGGGAATTTAAAGAAAAATCGACTCTCAACATGCGTGTTCCTAATCCTAAGTGTTACTAACATCAAATATACGCATGTAACTGCTCAAAAACGAAATCATATCCACTACAATTCTCCACATGTGTCTACTAAATGGACTACTACTACTATAACTTATACAACAACTACTACTACGACTTATACTATATTTATTATAACAATCTACATGTAATCTAAAAAAAAGAACCGAGACATAAACATCATCATATCACCAACAAAGCCATCTTGTGTGTAATTGTAGAAAGTTTACCTTTGAATTGGTGACTTGTTGCTCAGAAAGACATCGTCCTGTGATGCTCAACAAGTGAAACCTGCCGAGAAGATACTGAGAGAAATCACCTCAAATGTCCGGCGACGCACCTTGCACGGCGTGTTTGCATTTGACGTTATTTTCCACAATTTCCTTTTACATTAAGAAGCCAATCGGTGTAAAAGTTCCCTTCAAATAGTTGAATCGTTAAACTGCTTGTAGATACGTGCGTCTCTGTGCGCGCAGCCACCTTTCCTGTAATTGCACGGGGCTACTTTGAGATGAGGAGATTGGCAGGGTGTGGGTGATCGCTTTTGCGCACGTCGTGCGTAACGGCGGGCAATAGCAATCAATGCGCTCTCAGTGCGCGTGGCCGCGCGGAGAGCGTACCGTATGTTCTGTTCCGGACTGTTCAATGCGCATCGCAAAGCTCCCAGGACGCCGCGGACCGACATGCTGATCTATTGCCCGATTTATAAGTTACTTGTAAACGATATGAGTCTCCGAGCAAAGGTCGCAGTGGGGCCAAGACACAATACAACGCTGAAACATATATATTATCTGGATGTAATATACAATGGTCTTATAGTCAGAGACTGTCATCCACAATCTTCTAAAATATGTGACAAATATAAAATTCGGGGAAGCGATACGACCCGATCCATAACGTCCATGCCAATCAACTGGACATTCATATGGAACAGACAGAACCTTGTGCAAAAGCTGACCCTTCTCTAAATAAAAGTTCTGTCGTGACTTTAGGAACATGTCACAGGGTCTTACAATTGAACTAAAGACATGAAGTAGAATGCTGCGGAACACGCTGCCTGGGATTCTCGTATACTTCTCTGTGAACAGAGGAGTTTGTTAAGACTAATCACCTCGGTAGATGATTGAAGTTGTTCTACCCTATTGGTGAGGTGACACGTAGAATGCTTCCATTCATCCTCAGGCAGACAGGCAGCCATACAGGCAGACACACAGCAGACGTGCTGTGCAGATGGATCCACAGATAGACAAACAGGATGCAGGTAGATAGACCTGGGTGCAGGACAACATTGTTATCTGCGGAGCTATCTCGTATCCGTTGTCTAGTAGGAAACAGCTGACAACTTGTTTGCTATTCATCGATTTTTTTTCTATCTCTTGCTCAGTGATCTGGAGATGCGATTTGTGGTAAATCCGACTATATCTTGCTTGTTTAGAGTGAGTACAGGTTTGAACGGTGATAGTGGCAGAGTTATGAGAAGTCACTTTAAGTAAATAATGAACAGATACACTTGTGGCTAGAAGAGGGTCACTTTGTTCAACACTTCCACAAGCTAACCTTTTTATTTTTGTAACCTGAAATCAGACCTAAATTTAGCGTTAAATGCTGTTAATATTCTGTGAGACTAATATCTGTCTTCACAATTATCCATTCTTTCCTCCAACTGTCAGGACTTGGTTTTGTCTACAGGGGTGTGCACTACTCCTTATCCATACCCCAACATGGTAGACCTAGAGATTACTGAAAAATAACAACTTAAAAAAAAAGCAAAATACCAGATGGATGTCATAAAAAAACAAACTCAAACATATAAAATACCAAAACATACTTACAAATAAATACAAACAATATAATACCATGCAACTGTAATTAACTTGTTTTTATCTTTTTTGGCTAAAGATTTCCCTTAATGCAGCAGTTTTACCTCTTAAGGAGGCCAAGTTCAGCGTCAGACAGCGGTAATGGGCGCTAATGTCGACCGCCACGGTTTCAGCTGCTTGGGGAGGGTGAACACAATGGCAGTACATCCCTGATGTTGATGTTGATGTCTGGGTACCTGTGGTTGAGATACAAAAGGGGTCTGTGTGAGCCAGTGGGATGGGGTGCTCAGGATCTGGGGGAGGTCTGTGGTCTGGGAGTGGTTTAGCAGGAAGGTCTAGTAGTAGTAATATCCGGTTGTGCTTCTAGAACAGGCAGAGATTCATCAGCTTTGTCGTCTTCTTCAATATCTCTCTCTCTCTCTCTCTCTCTCTCTCTCTCTCTCTCTCTCTCTCTCTCTCTCTCTCTCTCTCTCTCTCTCTCTCTCTCTCTCTCTCTCTCTCTCTCTCTCTCTCTCGCTCCCATGTCTCTCTCCCTGTATGTGTGTGTGTGTGTGTGTGTGTGTGTGTGTGTGTGTGTGTGTGTGTGTGTGTGTGTGTGTGTGTGTGTGTGTGTGTGTGTTTTTTTTCTCTCTCTCTCTCTCTCTCTCTCTCTCTCTCTCTCTCTCTCTCTCTCTCTCTCTCTCTCTCTCTCTTCTACTCTCTCTCTCTCTCTCTCCCCTCCCCCTATGTCACTCTCTCTCTCTCTCCCCCCTATGTCACTCTCTGTCTCCCCCTTAGTCACTCTCTCCCTCTCTCTCTTGCTCTCTGTCTCTGTGTTCAGGACTCAAATGCTTTTATGGGGATGGAAAACATACATTTACATTGCACAACCATATTGTGGAGTGTGTGTCGATGATGGCTGGTTCAAGCAGCCTCACCGGGCCCGAGTCAGACTGATTGGACTCTAGGGTTTGGCGAGGCTGCATACCTGTTGCACGTTGAGCAGTCAGTGTGCACATGTTAAATCAGCCTTCACCACACACACTCAGGGAGAGATCTCTTGCATGGCAGCACGGAGAACTAGTGTCATGTATCATTATCCGCAAACCTTACCTGAGCCCAGAAGGCCTCCTAGGTGAAGTGAGGCAGCCACCTAGATTGCTACAAAGATATAAAAGGGTAAATAGGAATAAAGGGAATAAAGGAATAATGCTTTTGCATGCTAAAATGTGTTGTATGTTTTTTTATCGGCTGTATAGTCCCCATCATCATGTCAGTCTATTTGAAGGAAATCCAAATCAAACATAACGCAAACCAGAATGCCCTCCTTTCAATGTTGGAGCAAGGCTTCTGTTCAAGGAAGTTCTGCTGGCAGGGGGATTGCAATTTGATCAAACTTTACAAGGAGAGAAAGTATTAAAAGTCAAGTAAAGTACAAGTTCTGTTTAACTCAGAGCAGTTCCAAGTAGTTCTCCCAATAAAGCGTATTTATCCTCATCTTGGAGCTGCTCATTTATAGACTTTCACTGTTGACAAGTAGGCCTATCCAAGGTTTTTAGGACCAGTTTTTTTTTTATATTGTTTTGCTTCTTTTGTTATGGTTCTGGTTAGTCCATCTGTGGGCCAACCACCAGATGTCAGTATTTGACTGTGACGGCCGTTAAAGAACAGATGTGCTAAAGTTCTTATCAAGTTTTAATTTGAAGCATGCTATGGGTTCAGGGCAGGCCGAAATTTACAATTCTTCTAAAAAATGATATACATATGTGCAGATTAATAAACGATCTTTCCCTTGCTTCCCTTGCTTCAGTCGACAAGTGTAGCCGATCACAAAAGCCGGCGCGTACAAGGACGCGCACACACATACGAACTAAAACCAATACAAAAAATGTTTAGGCTTAATACAATGTCGCCCTCTCCTGGTGATTTGTAAAATTAGATTCACCAAGGGAATTCTGTGTATCATAAAAGGATACAGCCTAACGGTCCTAACCACACTGTAGGTTGATCTAGGAATGCAACTTTGAGAAACTAACTTAAAGGACTGTGACTCCTTCGTTGCTGGTAGTTTATTGATCCATTAAAATAATTCATAATCATCATATGATCAGAATAAAACCAAAAATCAAATGTGTTTGAGTGTCTGCTCGATATATAAACACCCCTGTGTTGACTGTTAGTAACGACTAACTATTACCAACTATCTTTGTCAGGATAAAAAGTTGTTATCAACATCTGCATTTACCATAAAAGTTAGAAAAACAATCTGAATATTATAGCCTATTACCAGCAAAAATAAAAATCGGACAGTTGGTGAACGGTTACAGGAGGGGGTTGCCTAGCAACCAGCTGGACGTGTTTTGTGTCAGACCCCCGCAGGGAGCGATGAATGGAGGTTAGAGGTTCTGTTTAGTCCGTTCTCCGGGGAAATTTACTAAACCCAGTAAATCTGGCTTCCCTTTCATCATCTGGCGTGACTCGACAGTCTGTGAAGACAGTTTATGAAACAAGTTGCTGGGTGTGCTGAAGTGTGTGTGTGTGTGTGTGTTTCTGAGGGAGAGAGTGTGTGTGTGCAAGTTTGCTGCGATATGTATACATCTTTGTAGAATCTCTAAGTATGCTTATGAATGTATTTCTGCATGTAGGCTATATGGTGTATGTGTCTGTGTGTATTTCATTATGATTGTTTATTATTGTGTCAGGTGCGTGTGTGTGTGTGTGTGTGTGTGTGTGTGTGTGTGTGTGTGTGTGTGTGTGTGTGTGTGTGTGTGTGTGTGTGTGTGTGTGTGTGTGTGTGTGTGTGTGTGTGTGTGTGAGTGTGTGTGTGTGTGTGTGTGTGTGTGGTGTGTGTGTGTGTGTGTGTGTCTGTGTGTGTGTGTGTGTGTGTGTGTGTGTGTGTGTGTGTGTGTGTGTGTGTGTGTGTGTGTGTGTGTGTGTGTGTGTGTGTGTGTGTCACACACAGTGTGAGGTAGGGAGTCAGATATCAGTCCTGGTCACAATAGGAGCCATTCTAAGTCTCATTAGGAGGGTTTAGTCTAACTTGCGTCTGACAGATGACCTCTGCACCTCTGTCAGCTCTATCTCACATCAGCAGGGAGTAAGCCGCCCTCTGCACCTCATTCTGGAGGTCTGCCCCAGACAATCGGCCCTGCACTGGAACATTACTGGATAGTAATCCAGTAATGTCAAGTCTCCTTCCAGGGTTTTTGTCCTGCATCAACAAGCCACCATGTCCTATACAATTGATTGCCCTCTCAATCAACACTGAGATATAAAATCTCCCAGTGTCCCCCCGGTATCTCCTACCAGAACACTCAGGCCTTCCCCAGGCTGGGGGATGTGATCGTTGCGTTCTATAGCGTCACATTTGACTACTCTGCGCTAACAGAGTTCCTCATCCAGCAGCGGAAGCAGAGAATGAGCCAAGCTCCCTCTGACCTCCCTGAACGACTCAAATGGGGTTCTTTTGAGACATATTCTTGATATGCACAGCCATGAAAGCCAAGCTCTGGATTACGAGGAGGCAGAGGAAGAATGCCAAAGAGTGGATTTGCCAGGCCCCGTGGGTCCTGCAGCCCCCCACTGACAGCCTGAGACCTGACCGCTTCGTGGGGTTATCCCTCTCTAGTCGGAGCCTTATCGGGATTCGGTGAACCATGGAAGGGGACCACGGTGCAGAGCTTCAATATGGCTCTCATGCGGACAGGATATTAAGCAGCTGCCCGGCCAATACAGAGATGGGTTCATATGCCTGAGCCATAAAATCCTGGCGATGGCATAGACCTAAAGTCCTGTCCACCAATCCACACGGCTCCAAGTAAAGGCTTACACCATGCGGATCTCTTAAATGGTTTCGGCACTCTATCAAGAGAGGACAACCCAACCAGGCAGGAACTTTTGTCAACTACACAACTCTGTGTAGGATCATGCTATATATGGACACCAATCTACTGACTTCAATCTACTGAAGTGGGATCTTATCTCATCTGTGATTCGGTATCACTGCTGTACATGGAGATCAGCGTGTAATTGTGGAGCGAGTGTGGCTGATAGCTGGTTTAAGCAGCCTCGCCTGGCCCGAGACCAACTGATTTGCATCTTGGGTGAGGTGAGCCTGCACACTTGTGGTGCATTGAGCAATTAGTTTCCATGAGTCAGCAATCAACACACACACACACACACACACACTCGGAAAACCTCTGACACGACAGCATGGAGCACCTGCTATGTGTTGAAGATTGCTTTGAACTGTGCAATAAACCAGATTTCAACATCATCCTGTGTCTGGGGAAGGTAGGTTGATTCTGCGTTCAAAATATAATAACACCGAAAAGTCAACATATAAAAATGTAATTAATGTAATTAAAAATATGTTTAATTGTATAGGCCTATATCTTTTTGAAATTGTAATTGTACTATTTATCATCATTATTAATACAAAAAAATATTTGATTGGTGAAAGCAATCGGCGGGTTGCCGGGCAGGTCACCAGGTAATTTGGTGGATCCGCTGAGGGTGGTGCAACATGGAGGCACTGAGTCAGCAGCAGCTGATGGAGGGTCCGACCAGAGCTCCAGCCAACAGCTGGAGGGCAGCGATTAACCAGCTCTAAATCACTTCTCCTCCAGACACTCCCACTGTGCGTTCTGCTGCTGGTGAGCAGAGAGCTCTGCTGGGGGTAGCTGGTGTCTAAACGACAAATCATTTGGTGTTTCATCGTTTGAAAGGAGCTCAGTTAGGGACAGGTGATTAAGGAGCGGGCAAGGGTCAGGGTGTATCTAGTGAACCTTTCTGCTGGGGGTTAGTGCATGCTGTTTTAATTATAATAATGAATCACATTTAGCTATTGCTTTTTTAAGGTACTTAAAAAACACTCTAGAGTGTGTGTGTGTGTGTGTGTGTGTGTGTGTGTGTGTGTGTGTGTGTGTGTGTGTGTGTGTGTGTGTGTGTGTGTGTGTGTGTGTGTGTGTGTGTGTGTGTGTGTGTGTGTGTGTGTGTGTGTGTGTGTGTGTGTGTGTGTGTGTGTGTGTGTGTGTGTGTGTGTGTGAGTGCATGTGAGTTTGAGTGTGTCAGTTTGTCCGCTGCCAGTCTTATGCTATATCGTGTATGAATGGTCTGTCTTTCTGTTTTCATCCCAGTGTGGTTTTGCAGTGGTTCTCCCAGCAGAATTGATTGGTCTTGTTCTGACTGAGATCAGATTTGTTTTACCCTGCTCTGTTGTACCACACACACACACACACACACACACACACACACACACACACACACACACACACACACACCACACACACACACACACACACACACACACACACACACACACACACACACACACACACACACACACACACACACACACACACACACACATTCAGACAAACCCAAAAAGGAAGAAACAAGTAAAAAATGGTGTGGACCAGTTAATGGGGAATCAAAACTGCGCCCTCTCCTCAAACACATATGGGATTGTCTTGTGTTGCGTCGTGTGAAATTACTCTGGGAGCCTGAGAGACCAAACCTCATTGATTCTGTTTCTGTCACGGAGCTAAATAGGCTTCACAAGACCGGCTGTTGTTGGGATAGAGGAGAGGAGGGGAGGAGAGGAATGGAGGAATGATGGTGGAAGGGGTTTGGAAAGAGGATGAGGAGGAGGAGGAGGAGGAGGAGGAGGGGGTTGTGAGGAAAAATAGGTGAGGAAGATGAGGATTTGGGTTGACGAAGAAGAGAAGAGCGCATGAGGTGGAAGAGGAAGAGGGGGCAGGGAGAACGGTAGAGGAGGAAGGGAAGCGCATTGAAGCTGAGAAAGATTCTGAGGGTTGGAGGGAGGAGGAGGAGGAGGACGAGGAGGGGAAGGCTGAGGAGGGTCGGGTCAGGAGCTGTCGCTTCCATTCCAGAATGGTCCTTCAAACTAGAGGCCTCTGTCAGGGAGCTAATGAGCTAAAAAAGAGAGTTTTAAAGAGGGCCCCATCCCTCAGGGGCCCGTGGAAACCACCTGCCCCCCCTTCCTCTCCTCACGGTTCCTCCCTCTTCCTACACCCTGCTCCGTTCTCTCCTCTCCTTCCACCTCTCCTTCTCTTCTTCCCCCCCTCATTGCCACTATCCTACCCCATCCCCTCTCCCGCCTCTCTTCACCTCTCTTCGCCTATCCCCCCACCTTGGCACCTTGGCACCTTGGCACCTTGGCACCTGGCCTCCTGGCCTCCTTGCCTCTTATCCCCCTCCTTTCCAGTCACCCTGTCCTCCTCCCCTGCCTCGACCACAACAGAGCAGCTAACCTCCAGGCAGCTGTTACGATAGGTTGACATGAGCAAGGCCAGGAATAAACACACAGGCTTACCCCGCAGGGAGCGATGGTTATCAGAAACATGTCAACCGAGAGGGAGGGAGAGAGAGGCGAAGAAGGGGGGAGGATATGAGGAGGGAGAGAGAGAGGGTGGGAGAGGGAGAGGTTAGAACGAGAAATAGAAAAAGGAGGGAGAGAGAGAGAGAGAAAGCGAGGGAGCTAGTCAACATCGAAGAACGTCAAGATAAATCTTTAACGCAAGTTAATCTACAATTGTCTTCGTAAAGGATTTTGCAATTGTTTTTATGTTGTGTTAATTAACTAAACAAACCATAACATGAAGTACATACAACCTCCTGCATGAAAATGTTAATTGGGGCCATTATTACTCCCCACTTATATACAAACATGGCATTCCACACCACAACATTTGGTTGTAAGTGGGTTTGTGCGTGCGCGTGCGTGAGGGGTGTGTGTGTGTGTGTGTGTGTGTGTGTGTGTGTGTGTGTGTGTGTGTGTGTGTGTGTGTGTGTGTGTGTGTGTGTGTGTGTGTGTGTGTGTGTGTGTGTGTGTGTGTGTGTGTGTGTGTGTGTGTGTGTCTGTGTGTTAGTCTGTTTATGTGCATGTGAGTGTGTGAGAATGTGTGTGTGTGTGTGTGTGTGTGTGTGTGTGTGTGTGTGTGTGTGTGTGTGTGTGTGTGTGTGTGTGTGTGTGTGTGTGTGTGTGTGTGTGTGTGTGTGTGTGTGTGTGTGTGTGTACGTGTTTGTGCATGTGCATGTTTGCGTATGTGTTTAGAAGATCTCTTCACCGGTGATGATGTCATCTATCACAATGCGGGCCCCGTGGGGATGTGGGGGGCTCTCCTTCCTCTCTAAATATGTCAGTCCCCCCTGACGGAAGAACACCTCTGTTGTTGGGGTGAAGAGAGTGACGAGGTTGAGGATTAACAGGGTTAAGCCATCCGAGTCCTCTGTGGGCCGTACTGAAGGAATCATGTCGATATCTTTCATCAACATCGTCTTAAACCGAACTGTTAGTGATGCTTTTTAAATGGTGTGTAAATCTTTAATTTTGGATCTTCTACCTCTCAAATTGTTTGCTACAATCTGCGACTGCGGCCATCTGCAGTTTTGCAACGACAGTGTTGTAGCAAAAATATTGGTTTGATAGATTGGAAGCCCTGGAGCTGCGAGACTGCAATTTTCTTTTCACCATTGATGGTTGGTATTGCCAGTGCATATAGGCAAAGTAAATCAAATCTACCCCAATTGATGCTCTATTTTTATTAATTAAGCTCTGTTTAAAATTAATATTTCACTGTAGCTTCTGTCCCGAGGTTATTTTTACGACTCATTAAACTGTGTTGCCGTCTCTTTGGTCGGAGCTGTGTTTCAGAACCATAAACTGAATAGTAGGCACTTGAACACAACACGCACCGTACGGAAGTGCCTGGCCGTGCGCGACCCTGTCCTAGCCTCGCGCTCTAATTGGCTACTGTCAGGCGCGTCAAGGCAGCTGCACGGCTGAGCTCCGACGGCCGTTCCTTGCACATCGCATCGCAGGCATGCGACTTTGAGAGCTGTGTTCCATGTGTCCCTAGCTCTGGGATCTGTGGTGCCTCAGGCAGAATGATTGTACCCAGGTGGTAGGTGTAGCCGGTTGTGGGGATACGGTAAAATGGCATGTACTTTATTAATCCCAGGTTGGAGATAATGGTGTCATAGCAGAAAGTACAGCACATTAGAAATGACAAGGGATCCATTTTTTTTTCAAAGCACAAAACTACACCAAATAAAAACAGAATCATAATGTGAAGTTATGCAGATGAAGAACATATTCGCTATAGTTCCATCATATCATCTCATAAGGGATTCATGAGGATTCATATTGTACAGAATTCTTTTTAACAAACCTTTGGAACTGTAGGAGGCCCTTACTACTCTTGGTGACTTCTTAGCATTACTGGAGCCCACAGACCAACTGGCATATAATAACATGGCATTCAAAAATAGAAAAAAACATGATATATTATGGGATAGAATCAAACATAATATAACCGGATATACGTAATAGTGTGGGATAGCATGGAATAGAATAGAAATCCAGCATTTTGAAAAGAGAACAGAATAGAACAGGTTAGAACAGAATAGAATGGAATATATTGCATAATTACTATTTAACACTGTAATATAATATTGTGAAATATAATATAATAGAGTAGAATATGCCCTTTATTTCAAAGAGAACTTCAGATCATTTCGGTTTTACATTGAAATGAATAGATTAAATACATAATAAACCGCAAATTACTGCATTAAATGCATTGATTAATGTTAAATAAATGCACGAGCAGGCTATCTGAGTTCACATCGTTTCTTTATCATTATTGCAAGAAGCTCTACATATCCGTATGAATTGTCTCACTAACTTGAGAAAAAACTAGGAATAAGTTTTGAGATTAAAATGGGAATTATTCAGTCATATGTTTAATAAATTCAATATGATATCACACTTCCATGTCATTATTTTACCTTTTGTATGTTCTCCTACCGGATATCAAACATATTAAACTTAATTACGTCATAAGACGTCTAACACTGGACATCACATAATCACAGTTGTAATTATTTCAACCAAATGTAGCTTTAATGTTCGTCTCAGACATAGGCCTCAACAGCATATAGGCTATGGCTTTCAAGAGCTCAGTTGAATAAGGCCTGAAGATCTTTCTATGCTTTATTTTAATATACTCAAATATAATTTAAATATTAACAATGGTTCTGAAACAGGATATTCAATTATTCAAGAACAGAGCAATGTTGACATGTCTCAATTCCATGCAACCTGTGATCTATAAACTTGAAAGTCCTTTTTTTAAATGTCATAAATAATGTAAATGTTTAATGAGTTAATCGAATTCATTAAAAACAGTCCACTTTGTCTTTGGCCAATGTAAAGCAAAACCTACAGAAACCTAAAGGGGGAGACAAAGATTGTCAAACTTTCGACAACATTCAGGACTATGCAGGAAAATTATACATTTCTACCCTTTAAAGAACAGCCAACCTTGCAATTCAGTTTCATTTGATTTACAGGGCTATATATAATATATTTATATCACTTGATTTTAAATCTTAGCGGTAGACATATAGAACGGATGGCAGGTCTGTCAGGATTATTATGAATATGCCCGCAGAAACACCACTTTAAATTATACCCACGCAATAAGAGAACAATATCATCTATAATTTGTAAACTAATCTATAATATTTGTTATCAAATCCCCACGCAACAACCTGCTCAAATCCAGCCCACGCTGTTCCGAGATCTTCTTTATGACTGACATATCCCTCCACCTATCATAAGGCGAGAGGCGCATTCCAGCGGAGGTATCAGCCAATCCCCGGATGAGGGGCGTCGCCCTTTGATTCCTGCTTGGTGGGAGGCTGAAGTTTGGGGATTTGAGGAGAGGCGGCGCGAGAGAATGGTGCACCCAGACCCGCCGAGTCGCGTGAGAATTCAACTCCACTCAGATGCTGTCCCCGCGAAACTTTAACCACACATGCGCGGTTTTATAGGCTTGCGTTTTTGTTTGGAAAGTTTTAAAGCCCTTCTTTATCCCTGTGCATTCACACGTTTCAACAAATGGCTTGGATTATTCCTCAACATCTCCACCGTCCCCGCGCCGCGTTCATCCTGCTCGCGCTCGTGCTGACAGGTGAAGCGTCCGCGCAGGTTTTCAATAGTTATGGATTATCGTATGCCGTGCGACCCGATCTGGCTGAGGACGCTGTACTGGTGGCCAACAATGGAATACGCGTGCCTTTCGGGAGGTCCGTCTTTATTGATCCCATCAACGACCTGGTGATCCAAGTTCAGCCCGGAGATAGATGTGGCATAACAGTTCTGGACAATGACCCGCTGTCCCAAAGGCCCGGGCACCTGTCTCCCAAAAAGTTCCCATGTGAATTCGGTCCTAATGACGTGAAATACTCCCACTTCGGCTCTCGGAGCCCAGCCAAGGATCGAGTGAGGTTACAACTCAGGTACGACACCCAGACGGACACTGTGATTATCCCTTTCATGATGGAGGTGGAGGTCATCTTCACTCAGTTGGAAGTGCTGACCAAAAACATGCCCCTCACGGTGGAGAGGCATCTCGGCACAAGTAACCCGATTGACAAGAGAACACTGGAGTTCACCTTCGACCGAGGCACACATCAGTGTAAAATAGCATCGCTTTCCACTGGCAGTGCGTTACCCAGATACGGAAAACTTGTGGATGATGGGAACCTGGGAACAATGTTTGACTGCGATGAATTCATGAATATGAACGTCCGTTATCAGCACACTTTCGCTCTGAAGTCGCCGAACAGAGATTATATCCCAATGTTCGTGGAACTACAAGATAAGGAGGGCAATTTGCTCAAACAGGAATTTTTTCAGATATTAGTGCGGATTAAGGAGGGGGAGGACAACTCGGCCCCGAAACCCAGCTTCGTAGCCATGATGATGATGGAAGTGGACCAGTTTGTCATGACAGCGATCACAACAGACATGCTGGCTGCGGAGGACATTGAGTCAATCCCGGATGACTTAATTTTCAACATAACCTCCCCTCTGTCGTTCGAGGAAGGATACATAGTGAGCACAGACGACAGGAATTTGCCAATCACGTCGTTTTACCAGGGAGACCTGAAAGAGTTGAAAATAGCCTACAAACCCCCTGCCGTGGATTCTGAAACTGAGAGGATTTTCCAAATTGTGTTTGAGATTGTCGACACAGAGGGGGCTGTGTCAGATCCCTTCGCTTTTATGATTGTGGTTAAGCCCATGAACACATTGGCCCCTGTGGTGACCCGGAACAGCGGACAGCTGCTCTACGAGGGTCAGTCAAGGCCCCTTTCCAGCGCACACAACCTGGAGATCAGCGACGAGGACAACCTGGATAAGGTCAGGGTCGAAGCCATCGCAGGCCTGCGCCACGGAAACCTCAGTGTTTTCGGCTCGGGAAGGAAGTTCTTCACGCCGGCCGACCTGGACGCCGGCGTGGTCGCCTACCAACATGATGGCAGCGACACGTACAGTGACAACATAATCTTCAGGATGACCGATGGCAAGAACGAGGTGGAGTTCCTCTTCCCCATTACGGTGGTGCCTACCGATGACGAGCCGCCAATCATCAATGCCAACACAGGTTTGGTTTTGTTTAAAAACCAGATCATGCTCATCTCCCCTCTCATGCTCAGCGCCGCTGATATCGACTCAGAGGATTCCACCATTTTATTTGAGATAGAACCGCCCTTTTCTGCCATCGGGCAGGTGATGCTGCGGCAGGCTGAGGCCCCGGAGGACCCATCCACCTGGAAGTTCAACGCTGAGGAGGAGCTCTATGAGAAGGTGGTCACTGATTGGGTGCAGCAGGACATCACAGATGGCAAACTCTTCTACAAACACGTCGGGCCCCACAGCACCGACACCGTCATGGATCACTTTGTGTTCAGAGTTCAGGATGACAACGACCCACCCAACCAGTCGGGTCAGAGCTCATTCATCGTCAAGGTTCTCCCTGTCGACGACCTCCCACCTGACATTTACGCTGGAACGACCCTGCATATGACCGTCCATGAGTACCAGCTCACCTTCTTCCGCAAAAAGTTTCTCCGCTACACAGACCTGGACTCGGAAGACCGGGATTTGAAGTACACCATTGTCCAGCCGCCAACTGATACTGATGAGAACAGCCCTGTAGTGCTGGGATCAATAGTATTGACAGAAAAGCCAGACACTGAAGTCATTACTTTCACTCAGGCACAGATTAACCACCATAAAATATCTTACAAGCCACCATACCTGGAGCTAGGAATTACAACTCATGTATTACAGTTTAAGTATATTGTGGAAGATACTTCCGGAAATCGTGCAGAGGGATTGTTTACCATCATTCTTCAGCCCGTGGATAACACGCCGCCAGAGATCACCAACTCCGGCTTCGGTGTCTTTGAGCGTGGCACCCATGTGATCACCAGTACGGAGCTGCACACTTCAGACACTGACACTGACAGCAGACAGATCTCTTTTACGTTGACACAGGCCCCGCTGCACGGCCACTTTCGGTTCATGTTCACCGACATGACCAAAGGGCACACGTTCAATCTGGAGGACATCGGACACGGCAGGATCTCTTACGTCCACAATGGAGACGAATCAACTATTGATTCAATACCGATAGATGTCAGCGACGGAGTGCACGTTGTTCCCATCACCATCAAGATCGGCGTGAAGCCCATCGACGACGAGACCCCCACCATCACGCTGCCAGCGGGAACTATTGGCTCGTATATGGATGTCCTAGAGAACGGAGCAGCCGAAATAACCACAAATGTTATCCAGGGACGAGACGAGGATACCGACGACCTCCGGCTGACCTATATCGTAGAGGACCCGCCGATATTCGGTCAGATCCTGGTGAACGGCAGGTGGTCTGACAGGTTCACCCAGGCTGACATCATCAGCGGTCTGGTGCTATACGCGCACACCAGTGGCGAGATCGGCTTCACCACAAAAGAGGACTTCTTCAACCTCACTCTGACCGATCTGTCTGACGAGTGGACCGTGGGGGGTAACAAAATCACCGGGGTCCGAGTTCATGTAACCATACTTCCCTTGGACAGCCAGGCGCCAGAGGTTTTCGTGGGGCCACAGTACGTGGTCATCGAAGGGGGGAAAAGTGCTGTTGAGATCATGCACATCAGCACCAGTGATGTGGACACCCCAAATGATGACCTCCTCTGCACCATCATTGTCCAGCCGACGTCCGGCTACATGGAGAATATCTCCCCTGCCCCTGGCTCAGAGAAGTCCCGATCGGGGACAGCCATCAGCGCTTTCACTATGAAGGACATCCGACAGAGTCACATTTTCTACGTCCAAAGTATTCACAAGGGCTTGGAGCCGGTTGAGGACAGGTTCACGTTCCGGTGCTCTGACGGCATCAACTATTCTGAGAGGCATTTCTTCCCCATCTCCATAATCCCCTCTAATGATGAGAAGCCAGAGATCTACATGAGAGAGTTTGTGGTGATGGAGGGGATGAACATAGTGATAGACACACCAATACTGAATGGCGCTGACTCGGATGAACCACCAGATGAACTGATGTTTATCATCACGAGGGGCCCCATGCATGGCTACATACTCAATCAGCTCACCTCCGGCACAGTCACTGTCACTAACTTCACCTTAGATCAGATCAAAGGAGGCCTCTAGCATCGTCTACGAACACGATGACTCCGAGACAACGGAAGACAGCTTCGATGTCATTCTCACAGACGGAAAGTTCAGCGTGGAGAAGACTGTAATCATTATGATAATCCCCATCGATGACGAGACTCCGCGGATGGCGATCAATGATGGACTGGAGGTGGAGATAGGTGACGTGAATGTGATAAGCAGTACAATTCTAAAGGCCACCGATCTGGACAGCGAAGATAGCTCTCTGACGTACATCGTCCGCTACGGGCCCAGTCAGGGTTATCTGCAGAAGACGCCGGCCGACGGCTCACTACTAAACATCACTGTCGGCATGAACTTCACCCAGAACGAAGTGGACCTCGGGTTGATCGTGTACGTCCACAATGGACAAGAAGGGATCCGCGACCTCATCAAGTTTGACGTGACGGACGGCACCAACGCCCTGATTGACCGGTACTTCTACGTCACCATCGGAGGCATCGACATGGTTTTCCCCGACGTGGTCAACAAAGGCGTGTCGCTGAAGGAAGGCGGCAGAGTGTCCCTGACCACCGACCTGCTCAGCACCACCGACCTCAACAGCCCCGACGAACACCTGGTGTTCACCATCACCCGAGCACCCGTGAGGGGTCACCTGGAGTGCACGGACACCCCCGGAATGCCCATCGCGTCCTTCACTCAACTACAGCTGGCGGGAAACAAAATCTACTATGTTCACACAGCGGATGACGAGGTGAAGATGGATAGCTTTGAGTTTGAGGTGACAGATGGCTACAACCCGGTGTTCCGCACCTTCCGTATATTAATCACCAACGTGGATAATAAACGTCCCGTGGTAACAATGCACGGTCTCAGCCTGACCGAGGGAGAGAACAAGCTCATCACACCCTTTGAGCTGACAGTGGAGGACAGGGACACGATGGATCAACTGCTGAGGTTCACCGTCACTCAGGTGCCGGTCCACGGCCGCCTGCTGTTCAACAGGACCAGGCCCGTCACCTCCTTCACCAAACAGGACCTGAACGAGAACATGATCACATACAAGCACGACGGTACGGAGAGCGCCGAAGACAGTTTCTCCTTCACCGTCACGGACGGCACCCACACAGACTTCTACGTGTTCCCCGACACGGTATACGAGACCCGCAAACCCCAGGTGATGAGGATCAGGATCCTGTCGGTGGACAACGGAGTGCCCCAGATCTCAGTGAACAAAGGCGCGCCCACCCTGAGTGTCCTTGACACGGGTCACCTAGGCTTCCTCATCACCTCCAAGACCCTGAAGGCAGAGGACCGAGGCAGCCGGCAGGACTCTGTGATCTTCAGGGTCAGCGTGTTTCCGGAGCACGGCTACCTCATCAACCTTGGTAGAGGAAACGCCACGGTGTCCAGCTTCACACAAGGTAAGACTGCACTTCCATCCACCTCATTATTCCCCAAACAATGCATCAACTATGTAAAACACTGTGTGTGTGTGTGTGTGTGTTTGTCATGCCGGCGCCGCTAGCGTTGTGCTTTGAATTCCCAGCGATGCCGGAGCCCACTTACTCTTAACTCATTATGCGTGTTGTCACTTTGCTAATGGCTCTATCCTCGGAGGTACACAGGAGAGGGAAAAAACAGCTGAGTTCAAACACCAAGGTTTTAGGTTTCTCCCCAGGGACTGCCTGTTTGTGGAGATGAAGTGTGTCAGCACCTTGGGCTGTCCGCATTTTACAAGAACTGTGATTTCTATCCTTCTCTCGCTCACCTCTGCTGATGCATTTCCCTTCCCGAAGAATTAGCAGTGTTTTGCACGCACCGCAGTAACATTTTCTCTTCTAAAGACATAGAGGGGCACATGGGGTTGGTGGGGGGATTTTCAAACATAAGGAGAGAAGGTGTTAACATGAAAACACACCAGAGGGAGGGAGAGCTGTTTGTTGGGGATTACACGGCAAACGACAGGCTTTTACAAACACGGATTGTCAGACTCTGCTGTTGTAAACGAACCGCAGGGATGGGAGGTGGGGTTGGGTGGGGGAGGGGCATTGGTAAACACTAAATATCAGGCCAAGGAGATCAGTGCACACTCCATCTCCACATACTTCCCTCCCTGTATTTACTCTGTCATTCTTCCACCCGCCGCTCCGGCGGCCTGTTCAATATTTCAAGTGTTCTCACCGGGGTAAACAGACAGTAAATAAAGCCAATGTCCCCAGGGTGTCTCAAAAATGTGGCTATGCATTTTTATGAGCGGACCCCTTTGAAGGGAAATGTTTTGACATCAAATATTGAAGATGCGAGGGGAGGCCTGCTCCTCGCTATCCCCGCCGTTCCGGGGGGACGAGGATAGCTCCGCGGCCCCCCCGTTCAAGATGGCAACAGACGAGATGAGACTATTTTCTCCCTCAGCGGCGTGTGGCAGTGGATCCGTCGCTTCTGCTCACAGCGAAAGGCCCAGGACACAGTTAACAGATTCATACACAAGGGGCATAATTCAGGGAACGGGTGGGAAAATAATGACTCTGCCTGCCGTAGATGATAGCACAGAGGCAGGGGAAACACTTAGATTGGAGAATAGTGTAAGAAAATATACAACGAAATATACTGATCGAGGAATTATACCCTACTGCCACCACCTAGAAGTCCTGAGAGAGGGTGGCCTTTCTTTCAACTGTAGTCCATAATCTCTTTGTGCTGACCTCATAGTCCTCTGTGTTTGTCTTTCAGCTGAAATCGATGACATGAAGATATGCTACGTGCTGAAGAACGGAGACAACTCTACGAGTGACACCTTCCACTTCTCCATCGAGGACAAAGGTGAGCTTAGGTTCTGGATGATTGTACGATGTGAAATGTTTTTCAGCTCTGTTTGTGTAAAATGTGCTGCAGTCAACCCTTTGGCAAGATCAGAAGTGTGTGCCTTTCCTATGCTAGTACTTAATTGTTTTATGGAGGCATTTGGATTTATTAATTTCATGAAGGTGGAATTATTTTACAATTGGTCATAACCATTATTACAACTATGAAAATTAAAAGTTCCTCATATCCCCTGCATCCTTAAAGTACCACTAGGGGTACATCATGTACCCCAATTTAAGAAAGACTGATCTTGTGGTTTGGATTTTTAATGACCTTTATCAAAAGATTCACTGTAAGGCGCTATGGATGGAAGTATCTGCTGAATGTGATGTTACAGAACGCATTGTTTGCTATTTCTCTTCCACACTTAAGGCCTAGCAAGAGAAAATAAATCAGCAACCCAGAGACAAACATATTGAGAGAAACAATGGGCGAAGCAACAAGAAAAACAACCCCTTGGGCTGCCTTTATTAGTCTTCATAAAGAAGCGTTTTTTCTGCAGTGGTGGAGGAACTAAATTTTGCTGATATTTTCTGTCACGCCCGTTGCCCTGCTCCAACCAGCAGTTAAAAAACCATTTAGATGTCAAGGCCGCCTGGACCATCAACAACCGTTTTCCGGGCCGTCAATGATGGCAACCTTGAAGTAGATATCTTAAAAATACGGCTGTCTGCCAATAAGAGCTAGGGGCACAGGCACAAACACACGCACGCACGCGTGCACACGCATGCACACTGTTTATTTTCCCTTTCTTTTTTTTTTTACTTCCCAGACAACACTAAATATCGATCGTTTATGTCCCGAGTCTTGGTCCACTGCATTTGTAAAAAGTACAAGGAGAAAAAAAAAAGTGGGCCTTTCTTCAGAGCACGTCGGTTGTGTCGGCCATTACCCGAAGTAGCTCCGTTGACAGTGTGTTATTTCTTCTGCTCTTTACATTCAAACGGAGAACACAAAGGATCCCTCTCGTTCGGAGAAGGGCCTGGCTTTTCAACAAGACACACTTAGATAACGGATCCTTTAGCCATTCATTGGCGACCGCGAGATGCGTCTGTGGCTACAATTAGCGCGCAGACAGACTAATGGCTGTGCTAACAGGTAGAGGGGGGCCGTTATTGGGGCTGTGGGGCTGAAGTTATGGGCAAACGCTCGCGGCTTTTCATGGAGAAGGAGCTGTGGAATGTGGGCACTCTGTCTGGACTCGTGCGGTGGTCGTGCGTGTACAGAGCAACGTTTTGTTGAGTCAAGCTCAGTCGATTCTCCTCATTATTCGCTCAATTGGGCTATTTGTCATGGATATCTCTGTAGGCCTTCTCCTCCTCCTCCTCCTCCTCCTCCTCCTCCTCCTCCTCCTCCTCCCTCCTCCTCCGTCCCTCCTCCTCCACTCCTTCATCTCTCTCTCTCCTCTCTCCTCCGTTTCGGTCGTGCCTCCGGCTCCCAACAGTCACTCCATCTTTCAATCGCTCTCTCATTCACTCTCACTTTTATTTTAGATGGCTTTTCTCTTTCACTCCCCCTCTGTTTCTCCCGTGCTCTTTCTCAGACTCTCTTTCCCTGTCTGTCTCTGCATACATCTTTTTATCTCTCTCTCTCGCTATCCCTCCCCCATATCTCTCTCCCCCTCCCTCTCTCCCCCTGTCTTTGCATCTATCTCACCCTCTTTATAACTTCCTCTCTCTCTCTTTCTCTCCCTCCACTTGTCTCTCTCCCTCTACTGATCCCCCATCTCTGCATCGCTCTCATCTCTCTCTCTCTCTCTCTCTCTCTCTCTCTCTCTCTCTCTCTCTCTCTCTCTCTCTCTCTCTCTCTCTCTCTCTCTCTCTCTCTCTCTCTCTCTCTCTCTCTCTCTCTCTCTCTCTCTCTCTCTCTCTCTCTCTCTCTCTCTCTCTCTCCCCCCCCCCTATCTCTTGCCCTCCCACTGTCTCTTTGTCTACCCCTCCCTATCTCTCCATCTTTCTGTCCCGATCTCTGTCTACCATCTATCTCCCTCTCTGTGTCTTCCGTGTATCTCTCCCTCTCCGTTCTCTGTACACATCCTCCCTCCCTGGTTCCGCAGGCGGGTTGAGTGATGGCTTGCTCTCAGAGAGATCTCGTCGATATCAACCTGGAGAGATGGATCAGAGGACTGCTGCTGTTAGCTCCTCACACCCGACAACCCCCTCCTCCCCTCCTCCCCTCCTCCCCTCCTCCCCTCCTCCCCTCCTCCCCTCCTCCACCTCCTCCACCCAGTGGAGTTGGAGCGCTTCACAAAACCCGAGGTGCAAAGGGGTGCAAGGCCAACCTGCGAGGCATGCACAGTCTTTATCTCAGTGCTAGGCTTCTCGTTTGAACTTCTCAGCGATATCATCAGACGGTGGTTATGAGCGTGTTTGGACGAGGCTGGAGGTTCAATGCCTTTGTAACGGAGCCTCCTTGTGGAACAACTCCACGTACGCGGCCAGGGTCTCTCTCTTTCCGCCTACGTTCGCAGGGGCAGCACCGGTGCATTGTGGGCCAACAGCTAGGCCTGAAATACCCCCGGTGATGGAGGCTAGGGTGGTGGAATGCTTTGAAGCTGCAAACAGAGCTCCTCGGGATCAGTGCTTTGATTCCTGGGAGCTGGGATCCATTTTCAGGGCGCGTCACAGACACGCCTGCACCACACAGGACGCTGCCGTTGCAGCTGCATTGTGTTGTTCCTGCACTTTTCTGAAATACGTTGAGAGTCACAATACGGCCCCTCACGATTGGATTACTCAAGCATGTTGGGTTTCTGCGTGTGTATGTATGTGTGTTAATGTTATACTCACATAACTGCTGATTGAGTTCAATACAATTATATTCTAAAATGACATGTACAGTTGTGTATGTGTGTGCGTGTGTAAGTGTGTGTACGTGTCGTGTACGTGTGTGTGTGTGTGTGTGTGTGTGTGTGTGTGTGTGTGTGTGTGTGTGTGCGTGTGCGTGTGCGTGTGCGTGTGCGCGTGCGCGTGTGCGCATGCATACACCTGTGGGTGGGTCTGAATGCAATTTGTGAGCGAGCTCGTTATAATTAGTGTTAGTGAGATGACTGTGAGTGATTTTGGATCATGTATTTTTTAAGTACATTTACATGTACAAGTTGTCATTAGAGAGCTGTTTTATCCAGAGCCACTGAAAAGTGCTGCTGAGGAAAATCAAAACAAATATTTCTTGAAAGGTACACATTTATCTGCTCTTCTGACACCTTTTAATTAAAATCAAGTGGTTGACTTCATGCCAGAGAAATTTTATTGAATACAAAAATGGAATTTGATGACAGATTATGATATTAATGATCATAATTGAAAGGCAGAACTATTGCCTATTGTTAGGCTTCATGCGGATTTACCTGCATTAGGCTAATATCTTAAATATAATCAATCAAACGATCAGCCAACTGGGATACAGCGCCAGACACTTCATCCGATCTCCTCAAACGGGATTAGAACCCCGCAGAACTCTCCAGAACTGAACTTCCTGTGTTCGGTTTTGAGCCGTCAAAATGGGGGAAATGTTTGTTCAAAACGCGGTTGCCATCCATTGCACTCCATCTCAATGCTCTTGGCAGCTCGTACCTTGGCTGGCATCGAACCAGCGGCGAGTTCATTCTGTGAAAGCTTCTGGTGCAGATGGATTATGCTGATGAATGCCACGGTATTGACCTATTTAGGCTGAGTGTGCATGAGTTTAGCTCCTGGCAGCCCCACTACCTACTTTGTGGCGTGATGCGATTTGAACTGTAGAGCGAGACTTTATAAATCTCCGGGGTGGAGAACATTGATGGGCCCAAGTTATAATCCTCTGCTTTCGACCACGCTGCACTTTTTTGTCTTTTACGCGTCAGAGACGGTTACAGTAATAGCCCAGGCTTTGATTTGCAACAGACCAATCTTTGTGTTTTATTAATGCAAAAAGAACGGGTCGTCCTTCCGAGGAGAACGTTAAGAAGTTTGACGTTGATCGAGCACCTCTCATAGGGACAAATTACATTTTTTGTCATTTTGGGGTTTTAGGAGGAATCCCTGTCTCACTCAATTAAGCCGGCATAAACAAACCGACCAGATGGGCTTTTCACCCAAAATAACAACGTGACAATCAAGCGCCGTCCAGAGAAGCTTGTCATTTTTAATTGGTGTGTTGAACAATAAACGAGGGCCACTCACTCGGTTGAACGGAGCAATGAGACACTTAACCCATCGAGCAACTCCCCCAAGATCCCGGACAATGCATTCTTTGCATAATTGAGGTGTGTCGGGCATCGATTGAAGATAGCGGAAGGGAGGCTGAGGTGCCTGTTGACCCCCGGAGGTCTGAGAAGATGAGCTCTTCCTGGAGGGAGTTAAGCTGATGGGATTTTTAGCGGTGAGGCTGAGTTCAAGGTGGCTGGGTGATGGCATGCAAGTGGACAAGGTGTTCTCTAAGGATGGTGGAGGTAAAGGCTGTGGTGGTGGTTGTGATATCCGTAGTAGTAGGAGGTCGATTTTGGTTCGAGATGGTTGCATTTAGATATTCGGTTGGAGATGGTTAAGATTAAGGTTGGGGTTAGAAAGGGTTACGTTTAGAAGGGAGGTTAGAGATGGTTAAGGTAAGGTATTATGTCAGATATGTCTATAATTATAATTCAATATAATTACAATATAATTGTTACATCAATTGATCTATGCATCTTAATATCTGAACAATTTCCCACATTTGTAGGTTGATGGGCGTTTTCCTTTTCAAATTATGATTATATAGGACTATAATTATGTGTTTATTCAATATTTATTCGATATCACATCACACAACACATATCACTGAAAGAGTAGTGTATTGCATTGGAATGAGGAGAATGGTGTTTGACTTAAATATACAATTTCATAGAGTGTTAATTGAACACTGTTCAGAGAAGCTGGCGTTACTGGTGTTGGTGACGGTGTTGCTGGTGGAGGGAGAGGTGGGAGCAGCCGGGGGTCTCCATATTTATCCGCCGTGTCAGGATGTGGGTGGAACTGGCCGTGGGTGGGGGGGTGACTCTGTTCAAGGCTGAGTTCATGTGTGAGTTTGCGTGTTGTTCACTCTCTGTGCGCTCACCTGCTGTGTGAAGTCCCACTGGGAGCAACAAGAGACCTATAATTACTGAGAAAGTGTCAGCTCACTTTCTGACAACAAAATCTATCTCTGTTTATGTCTATGTTTTGTTTGGTGGGTGGCTGGTGTGTTGGTGGGTGGGTGGGTGGCTGTGTATGTGTGGGTGTTTCTGTGTGCGCAGGTCGCTGGGTGTGGATCGCTGGATGATGTGTGTCCGTTTAACGTGTGTGCATGCTAGCTTGTTTGTTTTTTCTGTTTTTGGCAGTCTCTTCAGACTTCGCCCTACCAACCTACAAACCAATGACATGATTCATGGGAATGTGTTTCCTCTGATATATATATGTCAAATTCCATGTACCGGTACACAGGTGGATATTGTTTCGCACAAAATACAATGTAATACCTTGCAACGCATAATATGTTATACGTGTTCTCGAATTGATTTATTAGTATTTGATGAGAAGCTGGTCAACCAAAAAGTTAATTTCCTCCCCTGGTTTTAATGTTTCACGTCATTGCTTCCTCTTGAGGTTAAGAAGAGGATGGCGGGCTATGTTTGAAGAACGGATGTTTTTTTTTAAATCAAACTGCTCTACAGTGGTGCTTTGTGAAGCACATTCCTTGCAGGAAAGGTGTTTTCTACCTAGCTCGCTGCATCTTAAGCAGAGAGAGCTAGAGATTTACCTCCCCTCCTCTCCTTGTTCCAGAGCATGTATGCAGTACGCATCTAACTGAGTACAACTGGGTATTACTTATTCTTGTTTCCATTATGCATTAGTTTCAGGTGTGTATTGTAGCAGTACATCAGTTGGATGGTTTAGGTGTTACATTAGAGATTATTACATTACTTTAGGTTAGAGACGGTTCAGTTGAGTCATTAGGTTAGAGATAATTAAGTTTTGGTGTTAGGTGAGAGATGGTTCAGTTGAAGTTTTTGGGTTTGGGATAATTAAGTTCAGGGTATTGGTAAGCGACGGTGAAGTTCAGATATAAGGTTGAAGATGATGGTAAAGTAAAGAAGATTGGAGAATATGGGGTTAAAGGTGGTTAGATTTTGGCATCATTTAGGCACATAGAAATAGTTAAGCTTAGGTATTAGGTTAGACATTGTTAACTGAACGTGTTGGGTGAGAGAATGCTTCCGTTTAGGTAATAAGATAGAGACGGTTAACTTTAGGTTTTAGGTTGGGATGGTTACGTCTGCTTCGAGGTGTCTGGCTGCCCGTGTGTTCTCTCTCTGTGAGGAACCCTCCGATGCAGTGAGCCACCTCCTGCCTCCAGGACTCGGGTGGCAGCCGTTTGTCCAAGCGTCGGAGCGCTGCAGCGGCGTCGCGCCGTCCCTAATCACAAGTTATTGCTGCCAACGCTCAGAGAACGCTGGGATTCATTTCCTGCTCCCTGCTCCTCTCTCTAATCCAGCGTCTGTGGGGGATTATGTTTGTTTTGGGGGGGGGGTTTTCCTTCCCTTCCCGTTTTTTTTTTCCATCGCCCGCGGCCCAGTGCCGGCCAGCCCGAACGTGCCCTCACACGCTAACGCGAGGCGTAGCGCGGTCGACGTGTGTCTGGTAGAAACCTCAGGAAAAAAGAGATGAGTCATCGGTTTTACTGCTCTGTCTCTGTATGCTGTTATTAATCAGACCCCCCCCACCCCCGACCAACTCACTTCACTGGGTGGTATTGCGTTTCTCTGTCCTTGAGACTGATCGTATGTCATACACACAGCTTGTGTCCTTTACTGACACATTAGTGTCTGTGTGTGTGTGTGTGTGTGTGTGTGTGTGTGTGTGTGTGTGTGTGTGTGTGTGTGTGTGTGTGTGTGTGGTGTGTGTGTGTGTGTGTGTGTGTGTGTGTGTGTGTGTGTGTGTGTGTGTGTGTGTGTGTGTGTGTGTGTGTGTGTGTGTGCGTGTGTGTGTGTGATTGTGTGTGTGCATGCGTGCGTGTGTGTGTGTGTGTGTATGTGTCTGTTTTTATGTATTTGTGTGTTTTATGAATGTGTGAATGTGTAGGCGTGTGTCTGTGTGTGTGCAAGTCTTGTGTATATGTGGTGTGTGTCAGTGTGCATGTGTGTGTGTGTGTATAAACATGTTGTCATACGTGAATCCTTGAAAGGGATATTTCTTTAGAAGCCGTGGCAAAGAGAGCCGCGAGGGGGGTGTGGCAGCTCGTAAAAATATTCACAAGGCATTTTATTGTCGGACCTAAAAAATGTTGTGTTCAACTGCGATCAAACATCTGGGAGTTGATTACAGAGTGGTTCGAGGGGGGAAACATCTGCTCTCCGGTGAGGAGGGAGGGAGGGGGAGGAAGGGGGAGGGCAAGGAGGAAGTGGGGGCGAATGAGAACGGGGACAATGAGGAGAGAGAGGAGGAGAGGAGGACGTGGTGGAGGAGGAGAGAGGAGGAGGAGGCAGGATGGATGGATAGGAGGAGAAGGGAGAGGCGAATGAGGAGGGGGGGGGGGGGGGGTAAGTGAATTACAGGCACGCTCTGAGCTCATCTGATCTCAGTGTGGAGTTTTGAGTTTCTTCACGTTCTGGTGGTCATGTTCATCTGATTCTCCACCCGTATCTCCTCCCGTCCATCCACATGGTGATGGAGGAGGAGGCTGCCAGCGACGAGGAGGCTTCCAGCCACGGGCTGCACAGCCAGGGGATGTGTTGTGTAGCGTTATTGTGTTCTGGTTCATGGTGGATCCAGCTGTCATGAGAAGCGCTCTTGGGTTTGAAACGAGCCATTTCTCATCAACTCAAACAGCTGTGATAATTACAGATGTAAAATTGTCGGAGTGAGACGTATATATATATATTATATATATATATATATATATATATATATATATATCTCACAGGAAGACAACTGAATTAAATTTGATGCTATTCGATAAAAACAATCACAGTCAACACAATAATCTAAACATATATGTATTTATACAGGGCTTCAATAATCATGGGTTGGGATCAGGTTTGTTTATTCACTGGATATACACTTTATTTGATTTGACAGTCAGACAGACAGACCGTCAGACTAAATTATGTTCACCTGAGTTATTCAAGGTATATCTGAGCGTACCAATATTTGATTATCAGTCCTCGGGTGGTGTTTCTGAAGTGGTGGAGGTTCCGCACTGCTGGAGTATTCATGTCCTAGCTCTGGAGAGAAATAGGAAGAGTACCGCACCCCCGGCTCAACCCAACCCCACTCAAGATGAAAATCTCTTCCTGCTATAAGACCACACACTCGAGACCAAACACCACCCCTCCTGCCCCCCCCCCATCCTGCAAACCCAGCCAGGATAAGGATCTACCACTCACACGGCAAGGGCAGGCGAAGAAAATTCCCAACTCGGGTGTCTGTGAGCGGCCCAAGTCCAGACCTGTTCCCTGGCTGCTGACTGGTGTCGTTACCACCGGCTTTAGGATCCCCTTGGAGCAGAACGAGAACGCTCTGGCGCCTCAGGAGCGTCTAGGTGTGTCTCTACGCGTTTAACCTCCCGCTGCGAAGCCGACGCGACGTTGGCGGCGAAGATAAACACGTAAAGAAACACCTACTTTTACCCAGGCAGGATTAACGCCGGCTGGAGTGCAGGCGACTTAACACATTTTTTACACGGTGTTGAACGGCGATGACAGAACGGCTCGGAGAACACCTTGTCTCCTGCTGGGGGTCCCCCCCCCCCACTCCCCCTCTCTCTCTGCTCCCTTACAGCGGATCAGTGCTGGCTTCACTCTGCTAAATCAGCCTGGGTAATGTGTTTTCCGGCCCCCCGGACTCCCAGCGGTGTGGGGCTACCATGGTCTGTCTCGGCGCTGCGGTGTAAGCCGGAGCGTTGACAGCTGGCCCGTGCATGCGGCAGCGCGCCGTCGTGCCTCTGTATGGTCTGGATCGTACCAAATGGTAATGCAAACCCTGCGAAATCCGTGCACAAACGGGCTGCGTGCTGGGACGCGTGGCTGTGTACATAGAGGTGAAATGCGCACAATGGGGCTTCGCGACGGGGCACGTGCGCGCCTACGTTTGGACGGATGCGTACACGTGGCATGCATAAAAGAGCGTAATCACACATGAATACACACACACACACACACACACACACACACACACACACACACACACACACACACACACACACACACACACACACACACACACACACACACACACACACACACAGACACACACACACACACTGCAATCTAAGTGTGCATGTGCATATACACACTCGTGCACATGCAAACTCAGATTGCACAGCGGTCTCACTATTGCTCGCTCTCGCTCACATACGCGCATATTCTCAATCAAGAACACACACGCACGCACAGTGATGCAGGCTCTCACATATGCACGCACACACCCATACACACACATACACACACGCACACAGACACACACAAACTCTCACAGTCTCACCAACGTGCAGGCATTCACACTCACTCTCACACACGCACTCACTGACTCACTCTCTCTCGTTCTCTCACACACACACACACACACACACACACACACACACACACACACACACACACACACACACACACACACACACACACACACACACACACACACACACACACACACACACACACACACACACACACACACACAGACATGTAGACACACAAGCATACAGCACGCAGTCAGTCACGCACACACAAACACAGACAGTGTTGACAGTGCGGCTTGCGGGGACGGTGTGGGAGCCCGTGGTGACAGATGGGGTCCTGCTAAGATGTTTTCTGCCGGAGGCTGGTCCTCACAAGTCTTTAAAGCGAGGACTTTTCTCTCTGGGAGTCTCAGATGTTGTCTCTTCTTTAGGCCGGCCGGCTGCAATGATGTACGCAAGAACAGACACAATTAAGCCTAATGATGTCATCGCCAGAGAAGCTCTGCAATTCATAGTCTTTCATGCTGGCGGGGTGTCGGAGTGTGTGTGTGTGTTTGGGTCTATTGTCTGTGGTTTGTGTGCATGTGTGCGTGTCTGTATGTAAATGGTTGTGTGGGTGTCTGTGTGTGTGTGTTCTGGGCAACGATATTGAGAATTTTACCATAATCTTTCATCGTGCTTAAGTGGGGGTGAGAGGGAAAGCAATGTGTGTGTGTGTGTGTGTGTGTGTTGTGTTTGTGTGTTTATGTGTGTGTGTGTGTGTGTGTGTGTGTGTGTGTGTGTGTGTGTGTGTGTGTGTGTGTGTGTGTGTGTGTGTTTGTGTGTTGTTATGTGTGTGTGTGTGTGTGTGTGTGTGTGTGTGTGTGTGTGTGTGTGTGTGTGTGTGTGTGTGTGTGTGTGTGTGTGTGTGTGTGTGTGTGGCGGTCGAGGTACCGGGGGGGGCACCCAGTTTCCCTTTCAGCACCATGACCACCATGCTGACCACCTGCTCCCCTCTCCGGTAGAAGTGAATGCTCACCTGGTGAGAACACACCTGGTGTCCCGGGGAGATGAGAGGGAGCAGAGAGAGACGGGGACGGGGGGACGGGGGGACGGGGCTGTTGGAGATGAAAGGTAGAGAAGTGATTTGATGATCTGGGACGGAGGGGTAGGGGGCGGGCGGGGGAGCCTTCTCTCTCCGTTACCCAGCCTTACCCTGCAGTTCATGCCAGGCGACATGCTGTAGCCCCCCTCCTAGCTGCCGAGGGAAACGCTTAGCAGGAAATAAATTTCGACGAGTCCACCAGCGGTCAGTGCATGACGATTGTCCAATCACATGGCTGAACGCACACGCCGCACAGCGCGCTCCTTTTGCATAAAGCAAATCGAAGTGAAACTTTTTTTTTACTTTAACGGACCAAGTTGACGCACCCAACCCGGAAGCTGTCCCATGATCCTTTGCGGCGCACATCTGATTCAAAGTCTAGGGAGCACGCCGGCTCTCTTCATTAGCAGCACGCGGAGGTGCAGGGGTTGTCAGGGGGGAACGGGAAGCACAGCCGGCGGCGTCTGGATCTCTTCTGCCTCCCGCTACTAGGGGAAGAGTTGGCCCTCGTATCCACACCGCGGGGACATGGTTTAATAGTTCCAAAAACATCTCCGCCTTGCCGGAGTGATGTCCCAGCGCCGCCACGCGTGAAGCTGAGTTGGGCTCATCTGAACGCCGTTGCTTGTATTCAATGATGTTTAATTGCTTAGTAATTTAGCACATTTACATTTACGGCATTTGGTAGACGCTTTTATCCAAAGCGAGTCAACCATGCAAGGCGACAGCCAGCTCGTCAGGAGCTTTTATCAAAAATGCTTGAGACAGATGTTAAATACTGTAAAAATCTTTTGGTGTGGGTTTCTTATTCTGTATTAATTAAAGGTGAGAAAGATGTATGAATCGAAGTAGCACTTTAAAAAATGTCAAACTTAATTTGTTGTTTTCTCTAACCAATCTTCCTGGTTGGAGGTCGCAGTCAGACACAACATTGAATTTTTCACAAACGGAAAATCTGTTCAACCCAGCGGCCACATCATAATAATAATAATATTCGTATCTAGAGAGCACCTTTCAATACAAACAAAGTACGATTTTCACAAGGAAACTCAAGTCAGTGTCGGGTCAAATGGAAAAGAACATAGAGCATAAAAGGAAGCAAAACAAACCACGATCGTCAAAGGACCAAGAATAACAAGTAGACAAAGTTTGCAAAGAAGAAATTGTCTCTTTCTGTTGAGATAATTACCTCTTAATGGTTCACTAAAATTTGTAAACATTGAGCGGGCGCTAAATAGGCCAACCCGTGCTCGGAAACATATGCTCATACAGACACACCATATTATATATTCCATGCACACTGAAAGATCAAACGTCACGGCTTGTCTATTAACTTACCATGCTTGAAAAAGGCTGGGGGCATTAAACACGGCTCGTTACCCCTCTGACCTGGAAGGTGTGTGATGGCCATGTGACGTGTGGTGCAGGTGACAAACGATCCTGTTAATTCGGTTATCTGCACGAGCAATTTGTAGCCTGCTAATGCTATCTCTCAGTGCTGGGGGCTTTGCCTATTTGTGTGTGTGTGTGTGTGTGTGTGTGTGTGTGTGTGTGTGTGTGTGTGTGTGTGTGTGTGTGTGTGTGTGTGTGTGTGTGTGTGTGTGTGTGTGTGTGTGTGTGTGTGTGTGTGTGTGTGTGTGTGTTTGTGTGTTGTGTATTTCGTGCGTGTATGTGCATGCATTTGATCTAATACCAATTTCACACTGCACACCGCAGATTAATTTTCAATTAGCCCATTAGTATTGGCTCCCCCATACAGGAACAGCAAGAGTAAACTTGTGAATATTCTTAAAAGCTTTTCTCCTTGCATTGTTTCTGGGGAGTGGAGATAATGACTTGCTTGTCCTGGGAGACGGGGAAAAAAAAGTTGAAAGCGACATTCAGGAAAAAAGCTGGCACAAAATCGTAGCCTTTTATAAGTCTGAAGCTAAGAGTCCCCTTCCGGAGAGGAACACTTCAACGATTCATATTTGCTCTTCTTCAACAAAATCCCAGAACTATAATCGATCGGTCTGAATTCCAGTGTGCTATTCTTGTTACGCGTTCTGCCTATGCTGAGTCCCTCAACAATATTTCATGTTTCTTTTGTTTTCAACTGTGTTCAACTGTGTTTGTGTACACAGTACCATATTATTAACTGTGTGTTCAACTTCTAATGAACACGCGTAATTACCTATATTATTTTTATATCATTACCATCCCTGAATTTAATTACAACAACCTTATACAAGTTTAAGTTTTCTGAAGCTTTACGTATAACCAGACCAAGCCAGCACTGAAAAACTCCAGCAAAAGACAGACTTAACCCTAAAGTATGAGATGGGATATTGTATTTTTAAACCTTCAAGGTTTCAAACTTTAATGTAGGGGAATTAACAACAGACTTCTGTCCCTTGTGCAACCAACAAGATCCATCTAGGCCCTGCGAAGAAAGTGCAATATAACTTTTATTCCCTACTGTCACTGAGCCCATATCTTTTTTTTTTTAGCAATTAAAAAAATTGTATAGGCTGCAACATCAGGGGGATAAGTAGAAAACGTCAATGCCTACGCTCTATGGATTTCTGATTGACCCCTATTTTGATGGTACCAACATTGTGATTGGCTGCTCTATGAGGAGATATATATATATATTGCCAGCCTTCTGATAGGTCATGGTGTGACATTATAGGCATTACCAGCATTCGGATTGGCTCATGTATGAGTCAATAGGAATTACCAGCGTTGTGGCTCATATACGAGGGAATAGGCACTACGAGTGTTCTGATTGGCTCCTGTATGAGGGGACATGCTCCTCCAGCATTCTGATTGGCTGCCATGCTAGGTAGAAGGGATTTAGGCTGTGGTGTGGAGAACAGATCGATGGTGACATTCAAACCGTGGGAGGGCTGTCTGACTTTGGGCCGGACGAATGCAAATGGCCGCCTTTGTAATTTTACAAAGAGCCACAAATCAAAACTGCTGCAGGATCATCTGCTTTCTAATTAGGGAAACTATGAGAAAACAGGACGTGTTTCAGATATCTGATGTGATATCTGTTGCCAAGAGTGGACAAAAAGGGAGGAGGAAGGTAGAAAACTAATGGGAGAAAAACTAATTGGATGTGTCTGATGAAGAGGACAATGGAAATGAGGATGAAGATGATGATGGTGATGATGAAGACTGGGATGAAAGTTCCATGATGATGATGATTAGGAAAAAGATTGCTATGTTGATGATGCTGGGATGATACTGATAATGACGGTAAGTAAGAGGAAGATAGGGATGATGATGATGATGATGATGAGGACGAAGAGGAAAAGGATGATGATGCAGATGAGCTAGCCATACTAAATTGTTGTAGGACTTGGAGAAAAGAGGCAAGCAGAGTAATTAATGTGACGCAGAAGACACAGTGTGTATATTCAACGCCTCAAAGCGTGTGATGCTCTGCTTGAAGCCCTGACAATTACTGCAAGAATCTTTAGTAATGCCACTATCCTTGGGAAGCACTTTAAGAAACCATCATTGGGCTTCTACCAAACACATGCATGTGTTTGTCTGTGTGTGTATGTGTTTGTGTGTTTGTATGTGTGTCCATATTCGTTTGTTGGTTGTCAATGTCTGTGTGTGTGTGTGCGTGTTTGTGTGTGTGTGGTGTGTGTGTGTGTGTGTGTGTGTGTGTGTGTGTAGCTTGTTTGTTGGATACTAAGTAATTGGTTATTAAGATAGTAGGCTAGTTAGTAGCTAGATAGCTAGGTACTGGGTGAGATACTTAGTTGTTAACTTAATTGGTTAGTAGTAAAATAAACTTACTTGACGCTGTGTGAATACTAAGCGTGTGTGTGTGTGTGTGTGTGTGTGTGTGTGTGTGTGTGTCTGTGTGTGGATGTGTGCGCCGATGCATGTTTGTCCGTATACATGATGTGTTTTTTGAGCATAAAAAATGCGAGCAGAGTGGGAGGCCTTTAATTGGCTGATTTCCCTGCAGTCATAGCAGGTGATGTCCCGTCACAAGGGCCCTAACGTTTCCTGTAAAGGCCTCTGGAAATGTGGAGGTAGAAGACACCACAGAGCTGATGGACTGATGCTCTGTCTCCCCTACACCTCCGGTCCCCACGCTGCAGCTGGAGTCAGGAAGTGACAAAACCCCAGTGGGGACGACAGACTCTATCACAGGCCCTGTTTACTACAGCCTTATGGAGGATGCAAACATATATTATTGCTATTTCTACTAGTGGTATGGTTATGTTGTGAGATAAGCGCGGTAAGAAGGTGGGTAGATAGCAGGGCTGTTCTGATGTATGTTGTTCCTGGACATCTACGCTATCTGATAAAAAAAAAATACCACATCCCAGGTAGTTGCTCAAAGTCTCTTTCTTCTCCCAGGCTTTATAAGAGAGTGAAAGTTGGGCAGATTCAAAGAGAAGTATGCTACTGTTCAGAGCGACCAACAATCAGCGACCAGCCTACACATGCCGTCAGAGCCCTCTTTGATCTTCCTCCATCTTAGAATAAACTCAGCACACTTCTCCACGCCAGAATTCCTCAGTATTAGAATCCAGGGTACCGGGGGTGGCGGGGGGGGGGGGATTTCTCCCTTTTGAAGATGGAATCATAATATAAAATGTCCACATATGTTGACGCATTTTACAAAAAAGGTTTTCACCCAACTGGTTTTTCGGGAAAATTATTTTCAAGGTTCGTGTTTATGATGACTGACATTTCATTTCTCGGGCTCTGTCGGTGGGACACAGACTTGTGTCTATTGTGCGATTCCTTTAATCTCGGTGTGTTCCTTCATTCAGATTGTGCTTATCTGCGCCGTGCAGGACCGCTCCACTCCAAGGCTCTCTTTCAGCGCCCACAAAGCACCAGGTTCAGCCTCCGCCCTTAAGCCCTTACAATTCCAGCTTTTCACCTGGGGGTGTCTTCCCTCTGTGGCTAAACCCTTCCACGAGGGAGGGAGGGAGGGAGGGAGGGAGGGGGGGACGACTTGTCCAGCCGAACAACAATAACCAGTAGGTGAGAGAGAGAGAGGGAGGGTTAAAACATGTCGGGTACTAAACGGGAAAGCCGTGTCTCCGTCCAGCTCTGGGAAAGGCGCCCACTCTCCAGAGGCGAGACCGGGGCCTCCATTAGTAGGGAGATCACGTGCGACCCAGGGCCCGCAAGCTTTTTAAATTCACTGGCCTCACACGGAATGCTTTCAGCAAACACCCCCTCACCACCCATCCCCTCGCTGCCCACAGCCCACCACCCAGCCGCCACATTATTCGCCCTGACAAGAGAGCAAACATGGTGCATTCAGAGGTCGAGAAAGGGAACATCCCTCTCTCTTTTGTTTTAGCCCTCCGTGGCTGGTCCTCGTGTAGCTGCATCGCCTCTTTTCCCCCACTGTCGCCCTTTTGTTTCCCCCTTCCGCTGACGTCCCTCGCTGGCCAGGCTCCTGAGCAGACAGGGCCAGGAGCGCCAAGCACCTCTATTGGATGAGGGGGTCTTTAATGCGTCGGTCACAGTAAACTGCTTCCTCGTACCCCGTCCCCCACCCAGAGAGCCGGTGGTGGCACCCCATTGTCTCCTGTCAGCCTGAGGAATGCATTAGGAGTGTCTTCATACGCTGGGGAGGGAGACACGAGGGACAAACAAGATTGTGGGGAGAAAAACGGTTTTTTTTTTGTTCCGAAAGCAAGAAACAAAAAACCTTACACCAAAGCAGAGTGACATGTTATTGTTATTATATTTTTCTCCAGAAAAACGGGGATAAAATGTTCAAGTGTCCTATCCTATAAGTCCTTGTCTAAAAGCCCCCATTACACCCTGTTTATCCCTCTCTCTCTCTCTCTCTGCCCCACTATCTCACTACCTCTCTTGCTCTCCCTGTCGCTGTCTCTCTCTTTCACTCTCCCTCTCTCACTCCCGCTCTCTTTCTCCCTTTCCCTCTCCCCATCTTGTTCAATCCATCTCTCGCCCTCTCTCTCTCCTCCTCGCCCTCCCCCTTCTCCCTGTATCTCCCCCCGTCTCCACCCCCCTCCAGGGTGCACGTGTTAGTTCAGAAAGCGTTCTGTGGAGGCGGTTATGCATCGGCGACCGGTAACGAGCCAGTCAGTCTTTATATTTAATTTCCAACAACCTTTAGTGGGCGAGCTAGCGAGAGCCAACAGGGAAAGCGTCAGGCCCTGAGGCTATTGTTGTCAACACACACCTCCCACCCCCACCCCTACTCCTGGGACTTTCCCTCACCCATCGAGGTGCCGGGGGGTTAATTAGGACACCCACGCGCAGGATCGGGTTGGGTAGGGGGGTCAAGGGGGATTGAGGTAGGATGATTGGGGTTTTGGGGGTGTGGCGGGTGAAAGTCTTTGTCTGGCCTCCTTGAAACGGAAACCAAGAAACGGAGTTAACGGAGTGGTTTCTTTCACTTTGACCGTTGGGGTGTTATTCGTACTGATTTCTTACTTTAATGTCTAAAATGTGTTTTTCCGAATGGTTAAAGAGATCACTGATAATAACGTCTTTCTAATGACTATTTATCTATCTATTTACTATCTATTTACCACTACATGACCCTGCTCCAGCATGACAGTGGTTGTGACTCTGAACCAGGACTGAGGTATTGGTTTAGGAGGTTTGATACCATATTCAAATTCTCGAGAATTGTTGCTGACTAGGATGCTGAAGCTGATGTAGTGCTCATTGACATTTGTCGAATATGAGTTTTGTGTTTTTTTGTGGGAATCGGGTGACTGGGCCTATTTTCCCCATTAGACTGCATATCGCCTAATTAGTTGTAAACCAATTTTCCTCTGCAGTATGGGAACAGATGTGCGGTTGGAGTGTAACTTAACGTTGACACATCATTTGGATGTGTTCCCTAAAACCCGCCTGATTTATTCTTTCTCTGCCTTTCCTCCTTTTTTCCAATCTTTAGTCTGTTAAAGATTCCTCTCCGGCCGGCCGTACAAAAAGAAGCACGGCTGCGAGGAAAATGTACATTCTGGCAGCCTGGCCCCTTAGAAAGTCTCTCCGTGGTTTCCACCTCATTTGCAACCCTCTAAAAATGTCTCGGATGAAATATTAATGTCCGAATCACGCAGAGAACTTGCCCTTCGCCTCATCAAATGGAATCAAAGCCTCGTTTCCCCCACCTCAACTTTAAACCTAACAGAAACAAAATTGTCTGAATGGTTCCTGTGTCGAATTGACACCCACGTCTCGACAGGCTGTTCCAGGTTCTGATGGGGACACCGCCGCCGCCACCCCGGACCCTTGGTCCGATTACCGGCTCTGGGTTCGAGTGGTACACTGTGTACCGCTTGCTAAGAGCCAGAACCAGCTGACAGACCTGGACGTCAGCCCCGTCAGGAAGCTCTTTGAAAGAGACTGCTTGAACTAATATTCTCAAGCAGGGCTAATAGGCTTACCGTTATAAGCCCCTGGGTTTCTTCATGTACTTCAGTCCGGTTATTTCCAGTCACATCGAGTGAGATATCAAACATTTTTCTCCCGATGCGACGACAGTGGCCTTGGCATAAACCCCCTTCGTGGGTGCTTTGTTTTCAAGGCCGAGCTGTCGGACCTGTGACGAACCATGCATGATGCATGTCTTCGTCGGGATCTGTTCTCTGTGAAATTCCTGAAGCCCTAGAAGTGTTCCCCTTCGCTTGGTGTTTAGCCGGGTGTTTGCCGGGGCATTGGGGAAAAGGTGCCGTTCCGTGACAGCCAGTTAGGTGTACCGGAGCGTGGTGCTGAATCTCCTGGACAGGGCTGACCTTTGCATCCAATCACTGTCGTTCTTTCACCTCCCACTTCTCGGGGTCACACGTCATACGAACAGGAGTCTAAAGTTAAAAGTCCTGGGAAGTCTTGTTTCTCGTGGCTTTTAGAGCTGTGACTAGACTAACTATTAAATAATGTAGAAGACGGTTTTATCCACAGCAACACAGCAACTGACATTGATTGACAGAGTCAATTGACAGAGTCAATCAATGTCATGAAGGACCAGATGGGGGCTAGAGGGTATCTTAGCTCAAGGAGGATACAGACAGAGGGACTGCAGACATCAGAGGTTGAGCACAGAACCTTTTAGATAGGAGTCGATCGGCGTAAACACGAGTATCCCTGCCCATCAGAGCTTCTTGGTCTTGTGTGAATGTTGTGAAAAAGGTCCATGAGAAGTGCATGGTTAGCACAACCCCAAATAGTGCACAGTCTACAAGCTGCGTATTTTAAAATTGCGGTTTTGGTATGCGTAATACTAGAGTTTGAAACCAAAAAGTGCAAATGTTTATGTGTTGAATTAACTAAGATGCTGGCAGCTAGCGGATCTGCACCAGGACAGTGTAAAAAGTTCCTAGTTACATACTGCATCTGAGTTTAATCATCTTTTGATTGCTGCTTTAGAGCTGCGATAGAGCCCATGCTTGCGCAGCCAATTAAAAATCAAGTCGCCTTATTTTGCCAGCCGCTCCACACATCACATTCTGGTGGTCTAGCTATAGGGAGAGGAAGGATTTAAAGATTAAAACAGGGTGTGGGTACGTGGCGACGCGCTGAGACTGAAAAGGGGGGTATTAATTTCACTCAAGTGATGTTAATGATGTACAAAGCACTGCTACAAATTGTAATCGAGGAAGAGAGCATCTGTTCTTTCCGTGACTTTCCATGAATGCTAATATCTCGTGATTAGCCGACTGTCAGAGGGAAAGGGAGAGTTATTATCGCCGAGCGTTCGCTGCCGCTTCAGTCCCGCGGCCTGTGACTTTAACCCATCGCTCACCCCGTTTCCAGCGCCTTTCCTTTCAAACGCTGCCTGCACAATATGGCTTCGACTTTGTATTTATTTTTTGTTTTTGTTTTTCCCCCCTGCCTGTAGGGCATTTATGATAAAGCTGTGTCCTTTCCAACAGTCCCCGAATAATAACCGCGGTCTGCCTGGCAGAACAAAAGAAGTGCACCAGCCACACTTCTCAGCCACCGCTGCCGCCACAGCAGCAGCGGCGGCGGCTTTTATTTGGAAAGGTGGCGGCTTTAGGCCAGTGGTCGGGGGATCAAGCTGACCACCGTTCCTGTGGCGACCTCAGACTCCAGGTTCAACGGCAGAGAAAAAAAAAGGAGCAGCCGGTAGATTGTTGGTTGTGGCGCCGGACGGGGTCACCTTCCGAAGAGGTCGAGAAGCCCCCCCCCCCCCCCCATTGAGCACAAAGTCCTGGCCGCTCCCCGTGCCTCTCCTTAACCCCTCACCCGCTCGCGTCTGGCCACCTCCCACCCTCCCCTTCGCAGGGCGTTCTCATCGTCATCCTCCAGTCCTTCGCTCCGCTCATAAGTCCCCTTCAGAGCGGCCGCAGTGGCGTCGCCGGGAGGGTCCAAAGCGTAGCCAACACCTCCGCCGTGTTTATGGCGTTCTGGTTCACTGCCTGGCACTGGCGGCGGAAGAGGTTTTAGAGGCTGTGAAATCAAAACATCCACCTAAATCTAACCACCGCTGGCCAGCTCTCTGCCCGCTTATTGTTGGTCGGGGCTCTCTCTCTCTCTCTCTCTCTCTCTCTCTCTCTCTCTCTCTCTCTCTCTCTCTCTCTCTCTCTCTCTCTCTCTCTCTCTCTCTCTCTCTCTCTCTCTCTCTCTCTCTCTCTCTCTCCTCCTCTCTCTCTCTCTCTCTCTCTCTCTCTCTCTCTCTCTCTCTCTCTCTCTCTCTCTCTCTCTCACACACCTCACTCTGCTCTTTTGTCTCTGTCCCCTGTCCCTCCCCTTCTATACAACTCTCTATTTCAGTCTCTCAGTCTCTCTACCCATCTCCCTGTCTCCCTTTTTATCCACACTATCTCTCTCTCTATGTCCCCCTCTACCTCTTCTCTCTCTCTCTCTCTCTCTTGCTGTCTCTCATTCTAGCCACTTCTACCTCTTTTGTTCTTTCTTTCTCTAGCTCAAATACTCTTTATTGCCTCTTTTATATGACCAAACTCTACTACTATCACTCTCTTTATATTGCGCACACACATACGCACACTCACACAAACACACACCCACTGTTGCCCATCTTCTCTCTCCCTGTCTCTGTCTCTGTGTCTGCCTCTATCTCCCCTCCTCCTCAATCTCTCTCTCTCTCTCTCTCTCTCTCTCTCTCTCTCTCTCTCTCTCTCTCTCTCTCTCTCTCTCTCTCTCTCTCTCTCTCTCTCTCTCTCTCTCTCTCTCTCTCTCTCTCTCTCTCTCTCTCTCTCTCTCTCTCTCTCTCTCTCTCTCTCTCTCTCTGTCTCTCTCTCTGTCTCTGTCTCTGTCTCTCTGTCTCTGTCTCTGTCTCTCTCTCTCTCTCTCTCTCTCTCTCTCTCTCTCTCTCTCTCTGTCTCTGTCCTCTCTCTCTCTCTGTCCTGTCTCTCCTCTCTCACTCTCTCCTCTCTCTCTCTCTCTCTCTCTCTCTCTCTCTCTCTCTCTCTCTCGTCTCTGTCTCTCTCGTCTCTCTCTCTGTCTCTCGTCTCTGTGTCTCTCTCTCTCTCTCTCTCTCTCTCTCTCTCTCTCTCTCTCTCTCTCTCTCTCTCTCTCTGTCTCTGTCTCTGTCTCTCTGTCTCTGTCTCTGTCTCTGTCTCTCTCTCTCTCTCTCTCTCTGTCTTTCTCTGTGTCTGCCTCTATCTCCCCTCCTCCTCAATCTCTCTTTCTCTATATCTGTCTCTCTCCACCCTCTCCCTCTCTCCCCCCACCACCCTTCCCAGATCTCTCACTCCATCATGTGATGTGTTCTCTCCTTCAGGAGGATTATGGCCTGTCCTCTTTACCTCCGTCATAGAGGTTAAGCGAGAAGAAAGAGAGAGAAAGAGAGAGAGACAGAGAGTGATAGAGATATAGAATAAGAGACAGAGAGAAAGAGAACAAACGACAGAAAGAGAATAAGAGAGAGTAAAGAGAGAAGAGAGACAATAATAGAGATGTAGGGAATAAGAAAGAGTAAAGAGACAGAAGGAGACAGAGAGCCTAAGAGAGAGTAAAGAGCCAGGGAGAATAAGAGAGCGAGTCAAGAGACACAGACACAGAATAACGAGAGAGAGAGAGAGAGAGAGAGAGAGAGAGAGAGAGAGAGAGAGAGAGAGAGAGAGAGAGAGAGAGAGAGAGAGAGAGAGAGAGAGAGAGAGAGAGAGAGAGAGAGAGAGAGAGAGAGAGAGAGGAGAGAGAGAGAGAGAGAGAGAGAGAGAGAGAGAGAGAGAGAGAGAGAGAGAGAGAGAGAGAGAGAGAGTGAGAGTGAGAGTGAGAGAGAGAGAGAGAGAGAGAGAGAGAAAGAAAGACAGCATGTATCTCCCTCCATCCACTACATTACTCTAATTATCTGTGTGAAAACGCTGCTGTTAGCCCCCCCCCCCCCCCCCCCTCGTCATTATTTCCTCTATCTGTTCTGAATGGAGCTCCACTAACCAGCGTGCCGCGCTCCCTCTCCCTTCAATATTGATCCAAGTGGGACGAGGGGAGTGCTCAGTGCAAATGGGAGAGGAGCACATTTATCTGGAAACCAACCAAAACGCTGCCTCCCCCATTAGTCGTTTGGAGGGAATAGTTTGTCTTTTGTGGTAGGTGTGTGCTGTGGTTTTTTTGTGTTATTTTTATAGGAAGTGGCATGCACATTATGGCAGGAAACACATAGTAAAACAAACGCTTGCTGTGAAAACATTATGAGATGCGTGATTATGCGCCCACATTTAACGTGATACACAGTATGATGTGTGTGCATTGAACTGATGCGTTATGACAAGGACACATTAGGGTATGAGGACATCACGGCATGGGTACGTTGTAATATGGACACATTAGGATGTGAATACATAAAAATGTGACAAGACATGAATACACTGCGATAGGAACACAAACTGACATTCCTATGAATAATTACATTTCTCTGTCCCCGTGAATCTCTTCTGCCTCTATTCTTATCAGTTTCTTATTTGTTCCAACCGCCTCGCTTCAAACAAAGCTTACAACAAAGAATCCATTTCCTTGCCTGCGTTGTTCCTGAATTGATCTAATGTTTGTGCAACACAGGCACGATAGCATAAATGGCTTCATGGCACACACACGGAAAAGTGGTAAAAAAAATAAGCCCCCCGAGTGCTTAATATTTACTCTTTAGTCATTTATCCAAAGCTTTAATCCCAGAGACCTTCAGTGAATCCATATGACATTAAAGGGTGGGTCACACCCTGTTTTAGCGGAACAACTGCCAAACTCTTTAAAAAAATGCAATCTGAGCAATCGTGATAGTCGTAAAGGTTTTAGAAAAAACACTCCCGTCAGGTTCCATAGTAGCAGGGTGGTGCTATGGAACGTCATTCAAATAAAATGCTCTAGGATGCCTACACGTTAAACTGGAGCCAAACCGGTTAGGCATTGGAATCCAACCCAGAACCACATCGTGGAAGTCACACTCCCGAGCCTCTCGCTTAACTTAACTTAAGACACAATCTCAATTAGGGAAGAGAAATGAATAAACTATCCAACTTTGTTGAAGCGCGGAGGAAGGAACCGCGGCATGTGTGAAGTCTATTAATCAATCTCACCTCCTTGCTAATGAATGAACAAAGACCCAACACACACGCACAACCGATACACACACACACACACACACACACACACACTCACAACAAGACATGCTAATGCTAATTGAACCAGGGTGCAATGTCAGGGCTTTTAAAAAACTATGCATACAAGTAGGATATTAACAGAACTTAACATTTAACTCAACCAAACGAAAACATTGGTCTTAGGTTTAACGTTATTTGTAAGCGTTTTTGTTATTTGACCATTCAGTACAGACAGAGATGTGCAAACACAAGATGACTCTCTTATGTTGGTGAGACTCAGGAGGCTTACAGTGACTTTCAGCAGTGCTGAAACGACAATGGGCTGAATCAGACCTACATTACAAAAGAGCGTTGATACAACCCAGTAGTGGACTGTGGGTCGATCCTATGAATACATCTGAATATATCTGGGTTTGGAATCGGAGGATTATAGGAGAACAGTCAATGAGAGGAGACTGTGTTGTGTGTTGAGATTTGCCTCCAGCCCTGGTGTCTGTGCTGGGGGTCTAAAGCTGGAGGGCTTACGTAGCTACAGTATGCTGATGCCAACTGTGGGGATTAGAGGAAGGAGGTTCAGGGACACCCACAAGGTCATCTCCAGGACCGGCCGGCTATCGGTATTTTTAGACCCATTGTTCCATTAAAACAGAGACAGGCTTTGTCTCGATTTATCCCTCCTCATCGTCCGACCAATTAGACTCAATTGTGTGTGTGTGTGTGTGTGTGTGTGTGTGTGTGTGTGTGTGTGTGTGTGTGTGTGTGTGTGTGTGTGTGTGTGTGTGTGTGTGTGTGTGTGTGTGTGGTGTGCGTCAGTCTGTCTATCCTTTTGTCCCTGCTTTTATTTGGCTTACTCTCTGTCTGTCAGTTTGCATGTTCATCTGTCCGCATAAACAGACGAAGGGAGGTCCCGTCCCTTTTCGTCAGGGATGACCATCTATGGGCAGTCTGCAGCATTACAGATCAGACTTGGCATGCCCCCCCCCCCCCCCCACACACACACACACACTCACCCATCCACCCACCCGGCCAACCCAAAGCACTCTGCTACCAACCCTCAAACGGCCCTTAACCCATCGGCCCCTGGCCCCTAGCCCCAGCTCTGGGGCCCCAGCGACACCAGAAGCATAAGCTATAATCAGAGGATGAGTTTCCAGTGGGCGCCAGCAGGGCTGCCAGGCCTGGTGTCAGCCACGTATTAATACCAAGTGTTTCTTAAGTATGTACGGCTGGCTACTCCGGTGAACTCCCATCACTAATTGTGCAGAGTGCAATGCAAGACGGCCAGCAGCTTCGGAGTTCCTCTTGAGTTTCTTGAATTATATATATATTGGAGTCAGTGTAATAATAAATATGATCAAGATATGGAGTAGACTGTAGATGTGTACTAAATAATTTGCATGTCTATGCATCAATCGGGGACATCTGGCTATTTGAATCAGAGCAGAAAGGAACTGGGTTGGATCCCCAATAACCTAACTGCTGAGGACCCGTTAACAAGATGCCCCATAACGCACACCTGCTGATTACTGAATAGAAAGCATCTGCTAAATCACTGAATAGTAACTCACACCAGTCATAAGGATAAATATTCAATAGATGTGGATATTATTCTGCTTTTTTTTTTCCTTCTGCACCTGCGTCTGTGTGAGTTTTTTGAGGTCCTTTTTTGCCCAATCATCACATCTCTTCCATTCATCTTTCCTGTCCATCACAGGTGAAATGCATTACCGTACTCCTCGAGGGGGGAGAAATGCATCGCGGGAGGGATCAGGGTAGAGCAGCCTGTAGACTTATTAAAAAATCGGAAATGATCAGCGTCTACTACGATGATCTGTGATTGAATTGCAGAACGCATGAAATCACAGACATTGTAGTGGATGCTGATCATGTCGTCAACCATGCGTTCTGGATGACGACATGCTAAATGCTAGGGCTGAATAATTATTCTAATTCAAACCGATATCGCAATGTAACATGACGCGATTTGCAAATCACAAAGGCTGCGATTATCCTAAACTAAAAATGTTTGGGATTTCTTCCTGTTGTTGACTTGAGATCAGTAAGATTCGTATGTATTTTTCTTAACACTTTAATAGTTGAATAAAGATGTTGTAATATCAATTCAAGCATCATTTTATCCCAACACATTCGGCCTGCCCTGAAGGAAAGCGCGGTTTAAATGTTGACTGCTTCCAATGTTGTGTTGGTCATAGCATAGAATGATTTATTGCTTGTTTAGTGAATAAAACAACATATGGAATCAAAAATAAATAAAACCGCATGCTAAATCGCAGTCGCAATATTGTTTGAAATATTCGCAATTAGATTATTTCCATAAAAATCGCTCAACCCTACTAAATGCTAATGCTCCCATGATCTCTGAGAGTGCCTTCCCCTCTCAGAGACACGAGGGGCCCCGGGTGAACATTAACTCCAGGCCTTTCCGGAGGGCCTTTGAGGGGGACTTGGCTTCCTCCTCCACTTCCTCCCTATCTGAAATGGAAGAAGAAGGAGGAAGAGGAGTACAATGGGAGGAGTCCCTCTCCACGCCGGCTCCCCCCCCGCTATACAAAACGACCCGCCAGGGCACAGACACCGGCTCCTTTATAACCTAATATTTATCCGCGGCGGAAATGAAAACAACATCAAATGTCAGCATATTTGTCTTGTTTTTCCTGAGTTTTTACGACGCTTACGAGTCCCGGGGGAGGGGTCTATATGAAAAATAAGAGATTGCTACCTGGGAGGTTTTATATGAGAGCAAACAGCTGCGTGGTGGCAGTGTCGCGGTTTTGAAGGACGCCTGTGTTCGGTGTCCCAGGGTTTCTAATGTCTACCCTGTCGTCCTCACAACGGTAAATAAGTACACCCTGGGTAGCGGCCGCGGGCTAATGTGTGACACGGCTTACCTATAAATGGTCTGGAATGTTCCGTGTGCCTATGTGAATGTATGTGTGTGAGAATGTATGTGAGGGTCTGTGTGTGCGTGTGAGAATGTGTGAGTGTGTGTGCGTGTTTTTGTGTGTGTGTGTGTGAGTCTGTCTTTGGGGGGGGATATGTGTAGAGGTGGGAGGAGGAGGAGGAGGGGGGGGGGGGGTGGTACCAATAATTCATTTTCCCATTATCTCTGAATGGCTTTGCAGCGTGTTAGCGTCCGCCCCGCCAAGCGAACACTGTCCCACCGTGGATCTCTGGATAAATAACCACCGCACCCACACACACACACACACACACACACACACACAGACACACACACACAGACACACACAGACATATGGTGCTCTGATACTAACGCACACAGACACACACCCTCACAGACTAACACGCAATATGGTACACTGATGCTAACACACACACACACACACACACACACACACACACACACACACACACACACACACACACACACACACACACACACACACACACACACACACACACACACACACACACACAGACGCACACACTAACACACAATATGGTACACTGATACTAACATACACACACACACAGACGCACACACTAACACACAATATGGTACACTGATACTAACATACACACACACACACATACACACACACACACAGACGCACACACTAACACACAATATGGTACACTGATACTAACATACACACACACACACACACACACACACACACACACACACACACACACACACACAGACGCTACACACTAACACACACATATGGTAACACTGATACTAACATACACACACACACACAGACGCACACACTAACACACAATATGGTACACTGATACTAACATACACACACACACACACACACACACACACACACACACACACACACACACACACACACACACACACACACACACACACACACACACACACACACACACACACACACACACACACACACACACACACACTAGCACTCTCCTTCACAACAACATGTGGGCTTTCTATGATCTTAGACAAGGTAGGGATCACCGTGGATTAGAGAGCCTAGGCCGTGGTTAGTGGTGACCGCTGGACCTCACCGGAAAGTATCGAATGTATGTGTGTAGTTAAGTGTGTGTGGGTCTTGTGTGTCGCTGTGCTGAATGTTATTCTGATCCTGATTATCACGGAAGATCATGTCTTTATGTCTCGTTCTACTGCATACCTCTCTGCATGTTCAATTCTGTCTTTTTGTAGTCTGTCTGTCTGTCTACCTAGCTGTCTGTCTGTCTATCTGTCCGTCTGCCTATATATAGTCTGTTAGTTTGTTTGCTTGTCTTACTGTCCATTTGTCTCTTTCTGTTTGTCATTTATAAAGACGTGAAAGGCGTGTGTGTGTGTGTGTGTGTGTGTGTGTGTGTGTGTGTGTGTGTGTGTGTGTGTGTGTGTGTGTGTGTGTGTGTGTGTGTGTGTGTGTGTGTGTGTGTGTGTGTGTGTGTGTGTGTGTGTGTGTGTGTGTGTGTACATTGGTTTTGTTCGAGTTGAGGAGCTTTAAGGCTAGAAAATTACTGTTAAATGTTTTATTTGACTGGATAATTTAACGTGACTAATCAAAAAATATAATCCCCCCAATGATTTTGTTTTAAATGATCCCTATAAAAGGTAAAGCTGGCCGACGCATTGAGTTTGTCTGGTGAATTATTCAGATGAGTTCTGCTCTCCATTATTATGTTCTGGACACGGTGTCTCAGATGTTTTCCACGTCGTCTTCAGAGGAAACACTTCAGCTCCACCACCTCCTCCTTCAACTGTGTTCCCCTTCCCTGCCTATTTGTCTGTCTGCCTTTCTGTATTTCTGTTTGACTGTTGGTCTGTTTGCCCGGCCGGATCTATCGGCATGTATGTCTGTCCGTATTTCTGTCTGTCCTCCTGTTTGTCCGTTCTTCCTATTCAAAGATTGAAAGAAAATACTAATAAGAGAAGAGAGGGAGAGATGGATAGTGGGGGGGGGGGGGGGGGGGGGAGGGGAGAGATGGAAAGGGAGGAGGAGAGGGAGGGAAATGGATGGAGAGGGGGAGAGGGAGGGAAATGGATGGAGAGGGAGAGAGGGAGAGAGGGAGAGAGGGAGAGAGGGAGAGAGGGAGAGAGGGAGAGAGGGATAGAGTCTCTTGTTGTAATCCTTGGTACCTGACTTTGTGCCTTTAGCCGTTTGGTCTAATCTTAGCCTCGTGTTGTCAGAATCCAGTTTGTTGTTGTGTGTGGTGTGCGTGTGTGTGTGTGTGTGTGTGGTGTGTGTGTGTGTGTGTGTGTGTCCCTGTTGTGTGTCTTTGTATGAGACGGGGGCATTTAGAGACATTTAGAGAGTGCAGTGATTATAATGAAGCAGAACCTGCGGTGCAGGTGCACTGGAACATTTACACGCATTTGCATAGACACACATGAATGCAAGTGTTCATGCACACACACACAAACACCTACTCACTCACACACAACTCACACACAAACAGACTCATAAGCACTCAATCACTCCACGCGTATACACATGCGCAGTCAACTGACACACATACATGCAAAACCCCAAACCTACGTATTCATATTCACACACACGCAGGCACTCAAACTCACACTTTCACTTGCTTAGCTGTTGCCTGGCTATTTGTACCGTGGCTGTCAATATTCTGGTTTGTTGTAGCCCGGCTACCAATAGTGCCGGAAGCTGTTGCAGCAACGGTGTCATAGTGGTCTTTGTTCTGCTAGCTTTAGCTTAGTTAGCGCTGTCCTAGCTAGCTTGGCTACCACGTCATGGCTACCTTAAGCTTTGTTAGCTATGTCCGGGCGTGCATTGTTTTGGAAAGCTCTAAACCGGTTAGCTGTAGTTTATCTAGCTATAGCCTGGCTTATTGGGTCATGGCTAATTGTGTTATGGCTGTCTTTGCGTGGCTAGCTGTGACCTGGCTATCCTGCTAGATGTGTCAGACCACAAATTGTTAAACATATTAAAGATACAGGAACATTTATTTCCCTTATATTATCAGAAATAAATCCCTGTGGGCTTAGAATTTGTGATGGGTTATTCTGCCACCACCTACCACCAACCACCCAGAGGTCATTCTTGGTACTACAACAGGATGATCCAGGAGCCAGAGCCCCACAAATAGATCAGCATGGCTGCTTCTTGTGTGTAACAACACAAAGCCAGTGGATTCTGTGCACAATGATGCCCAGGCACCCTGCAGAGGTTTGTGCCTGTTGTTCCGTGTGCCTGCTGTTTCGTTGGCTAGTCACCTGAATCCTCTATTCAGAACAGCCCACAACGCTCAACACTGACAGCTACCTCATGGATGTCTGCTGTCACTCCGCCTCGGAGTGTTTGACTGCTTCTGCTCCTCTTTGCGTCCCCATGTGTGTGTTTGTCTTGGTGTCTGTCAGCCTGTGTTTTTGAGGGTTGATGTGGTTTATTAACATGTGTGTGTTTGTGTGTGATGGGGTTTCCAAGTGTGTGCATACAGGAATGTCCATTTATGTGATTGTGCATGCATGCGTGTGTGTGTGTGTGTGTGTGTGTGTGTGTATGGCGTGACTGGGTTCGTGCATGCAATGCGCATGCATGTTCGTGTGCGTGTGCTGGCGCTCGCGCGTGTGTGCTGGCACGCGCCAAGTGTGTGTGTGTGTGTGTGTGCGTGCGTGCGTGCGTGTGCGCGTGTGTGTGTGTGTGTGTGTGTGTGTGTGTGTGTGTGTGTGTGTGTGTGTGTGTGTGTGTTCTTTTGATGTAAGTGTGGCTCAGCTCTTTCTTTGGCCAGCGGTGCCCTCTAGGCCTCCAGTCCATGTCTTTGAGTGGGGGTTCAGAAGCCCGGGATGAAACAGTCCAGTTCAGACAGGAACGGGTGGAAACGCCTTTTATCTTAATTATAAATGAAGCAATTAGTCGCTCTTCTTCTCCCCCCCTGTGTTCAGCCATCCGCGAAGCGCCACAACTCCCCCACACGAGATTCAGAGTCCACCCCTAAAGTGTTGGGATAATGGTTCCAACCCAGGGCTAGTAAAACGGCACATTTTAAAGTGTTTTTCATTTCAATGTGATTAGCATGTTCTGAATAATAACTTGGCCGGCGATACTCTGTCTTCCTTAACTCTATGCTAATATTATAAAGCGCTGCATCACGGTCAGTCATAACAACTGGAACGGTGTTAGCTGAGACGTTTTGGAAACGACCAAGAGAGACTTGAAGCAACTAGCAAGAGAGTCTCTGGTTCTGAAGGTTCTCGGGGGCGGGGGCGGGGGGGGGGAGGCAGGGGACACAGGGGAAACAAACTTCTCTCTTCTAAGTCCTGGGACTCTGGGGGTTGGAGAGAGAACAGCTCCTGGGCTGAAAAAGGAGTTTACTTTTGCGTGTTTGTTTATTTGTGTCTGCAGGCGGCAACCAGCTGAGGAACCAGCCGTTCCGTCTCAACTGGTCTTGGATCTCCCTGGAGACGGAGTTCTACGTGGTGGATGAGGAGTCGAAAGTGCTGGAGGTGGTTCTGAGGAGGAGGGGCTACCTGGGAGAGACCTCCTTCATCAGTAAGTCCAACTATCAATCGATCTATTGATGATTGATCTAAAAACTCTATTTGTAAAGCTTATTTTTGTGCAAAAGTGCAATACAAATTGTTGAACTATTTAGAAATCTTAAAGGTCCCATGGCATGCTACTTTCTGGATCCTTTAATTAGTGGGCCCCTAACACAGTATTTGAAGACGTTCCCGACATTCAGCCGTGGTGCAGAATAACAACCACTACGAGCCAGTCGCACATTGAGCTTTCCCCAAACGCGCTGTTTCGGTGTCTGTAGCTTTAACGCAAATGAGGAGGAGAGAGGCGGGTCAAGGAGGAGGGTGGGGGTGTGGCCCTGAGCAGCTTGCGGCCACGGTACCATGCGCTCTGTTTACAGTGGATGTATCGCAATGGCGAGGCGCACACAGACTTTAGCCGTGTTCTGTAAATATTCCAGAACACTCCGGGTGCTCCGGCGGTCCTGAAGCTCTATATCTAAATGATATCATATTATACATAAATATCTATATAATATAATATATATTATCACGGCCAAAAGCTGTGCGCCTCCAGGCGATATTATGAATCTCATACGACACTGCGGTGGGTTCGCCGACGTCTCTGGTTCTTCCACTTCTACTTCCTGCCGGGCGGTGGTGCCGGCTGCCGGGTGGTGGTGTTTCGCGGCGGTGGTGCCTCGCGGCGGTGGTGGCCCCGCGGCGGTGGTGGCCTCGCGGCGGTGGTGCCCCGTGGCGGTGGTGGCCTCGCGGCGGTGGTGCCTCGCGGTCGCGGGCGGCAGGATCAACTGCAGACATTCCCTACACCCCCAACAACCTACCCAACCTAATAACAAAGGAAATAACACAATAATATCGGGAAATGCAATGTCTTTAAAATAAGAACATGTCCGAGAATAACAGAGACACATATGAGCGATAGATTTAGCCAAAATATTTTAAGGCTATGTTCGATGTTATAATTGGTTAGCTTGTGATGCCCGAGGATTTGTCAGGCCTAGCCATGTGTAGACAGTGAAACCCTTTAGGGTCACCGAGGTCATGACCCCTGACCTTATAGCCCTGAGAGGTTGTTGTTTAAGCTCCGGCTAGACAATGGTTCCAGAGTAGTTCTTTGGGGCGTTTTGTGCCCTCATGTTAGAGGTCTCACGAGGTCAACATTTAGTCGTTGAAACACCACATTTAATGGCCTGCTCGGGTCGTTTGAGGCTGAATGGCCACTAGCTGTCTGGTTCACCAGGGGTTGAAGAACCCATGGAAGGCCAGAGCTGCTGTCCCCGAGCTAGCACGAGTTAATTCTGCTAATACCGTCAATTAAGGGATGTGTGACAAACTGTAGCCTGGGTTTACAAGGTCATAAGTATCAGAGTAGGAGGGGTGGTCAAGCTGTGTTAGAGCAGTAGCTTACGACTAACAGCACAGCGCTGATGTGACGGGTATATTTTGTGGTCATTCTTTTTCTCCCCGAATGATTCATTGAGATCAGGAAGATCAAGATCAACGTAATCTAGCGCGATTATCATTTTTAATTGCGGTTAATCGCATAGCATTGGTAAGTTAACCCACGATTAATCACATTTTTTAAATTTTATTTTAAATACACTAATATTAAAGTGAAATAAGATTATCAAACGGATGACACATGATATTTCATCCCAATGTACTTCATAAGCAAAAACTAGTCCAAGTGATCTTGAGGGAGTTTTATTGATTTACTCAGTGTGGGTTGAATATGAAACTCACGGAACACCACATATTTGAGAATTGTAAGCAGGCTGTCACATAGTATAATTGTTATCAGGCACTTAGGCAAGTGTAATTGAATGTTAAGTAAGTGGAACTAAAATCAAAAATTAATTTTGACATTCTGTGGGAAAAACCTTTGAAAATCAAACAGAAAAGAAAAAGAGTGTTAATGCGTTGATTGTTATTAATCAAATTAAATAAGATGTGTTAACGAGTTATTATTTTGCTAATTTCATCGCACTGCTGCAACACTGAAATTTACCTTCAGGGTTTAATAGTGTTATCATTTCCATCTTATCTTTAATAATCTTAATACATATAGGCAAACATAAGCCCATGTCCTGTGTTGTTGGCTGCTTTGAAGTGAATGAGCAAAGAGGTATTTTTTATTCATTTATTATTCCCCCCATTTTATACACGATTTAAATATGAATCACTTACACTGGTAGCTGAATCCCTGGAGATGAAGGTAAGTCTATCTTATCCTGTTATTGTGCCATTCAGTGAGTTTTATCTGACTGTATGTGCCCCTTAGCAGCCACTAGGCACAATATAATTCATCCCAAAGCCTATTATTAATATTTCACACCCCTTCTAGATTCTAGAACAACCAAAAGTGTACATAGACATCCATTGCATTTTTTAACACCTTTCATCTCTGCTCAGTATTTGCTGAAAATGTCATTCCTCAAAAAGCATCGTTGCATACATATATTTTTTCTCCTTTTTGCGGACCCATCGGCTTTGAAATGGGGAATAATAGCGCTTAACAAAAAACAACCTGATTGTCAGTTAAGTTACATTGAAAAGCTGAGGCACTTGGTTGATGTAGGTACGATTTCAGAGTTTAAAGAGAGAGGAGAAAAGATAATCAACCCAGGGAAAACTTTCTTCGCTCTACTTTTCTTGCTATTGAGACGTTTAGCAATCACACACCTGTGAGTTACATGGAAGATGGTTTTCGTAAACCAATCATGGAAGAAATACCCTGATTGGTCAGAAATTACCCGGGACTAGTCTAAAATCCAAATCGTCTCTTACAGAGGAATATGTTTAATCAACCAGAACAGATATTCTCCCAGCACATTTCCCTCGCTAATAGCTGACAGATGGCTATGGCATTTCTGAATCTCACCATGGGGACCTGTTCTGAAGTCCTCCACTGGCTCTTGAGTTCTTCACAATGCCACAAGTTCTCCAGAAGTTCTTCAGAAGTCGCCCGCGTGTCGACACAGCCTCAGGACGAACACAACACAAGAGGGCCTTGGTGTGCCGTAAAATGTCACCGTGCCCGCTTCAACGATGCTGCCGCAGAGCCACCTTAGCACCCTAAACACCCATCCTCCCTTCAAATTTAATCTCCCTGCGCTTCGTTTTATTTTATGTGCTGTTCCTTACGGGTGGTGTTGAACTCGGTGGAATGGTGTTTATGAAGGAAGGCGGTCTTTCCGTTAACCCTGACTGGGTTACATACGCGCCAGGCCAATCCCCCGGACTCACACCATTCACACCTCTGCCCGGGAGCG
>OLKM01000001.1:65000-72500 GCA_900291075.1 Melanogrammus aeglefinus
ATAATCAGCCTACCCACCAAATTTATTGTAAATCCCTGCTCGTCTGTCTGCGATATCGTGCTCACGGGGACACTGAAGGGGCAAAAACATGACCTCCGTGGTGGCGGTATGAATACATTCTACTGATAATGAGTCTTTCATTGGGCCCAATATCAAAGCACTGGAGGTATTAGAAGTAGAATACCTCTTGTTTATCACCTTCTGGATGCTTACTGATTACTGTTTGCTATTCAGGAGACGACGACACTAGAAGCGACTCCCAGTGAATACCAAACCAGGTCACTAAGGAGTAGGTAGGGCTTAGACAGTTAATACAGCGACAGGTCATTAAGGAGCAGGTGGGGGTAAGAAAGTGAAAAGAGGGAGACACGGCATTGGGTAGAAGGTAGACAGGTCATTAAGGAGCAGGTGGGGTGTAAACAGTGAATAAAGTTACATGTCATTAAGGTAAAGGTAGGGGTTTCACAGGGAAAATACATGTCATTAGGAAGCAGGTAGGGGTGGATACAGAGACAGGTCATTAAGCAGCAGCTAGGGGTTAGACAGTGGATACAGAGACAGGTCTCTTAAGGAGCAGGTAGGGGTTAGACAGTGGATACAGAGACAGGTCTCTTAAGGAGCAGGTAGGGGTTAGACATATGATACAGAGACAGGTCTCTAAGGAGCAGGTGTGGGTTAGACAGTGGATACAGAGACAGGTCTCTAAGGAGCAGGTATGGGTTAGACAGTGGATACAGAGACAGGTCATTAAAGAGCAGGTAGGGGTTATACAGTGAACAAAGACACAGGTCATTAAAGAGCCGGTAGGGGTTATACAGTGAACAAAGACACAGGTCATTAAAGAGCAGGTAGGGGTTATACAGTGAACAAAGACACAGGTCATTAAAGAGCAGGTAGGGGTTATACAGTGAACAAAGACACAGGTCATTAAAGAGCAGTTAGGTAGGGGTCCACTATCCTATCATTGAATTAGATGCAATTAAATTAAATACAATTGGAATTGTCTCATTTTGATAGATTTGGATTAAACTCCCACCACTCATTCAAACCGTATCTATGAACATTGGTCTCCATGACATTTACGAGTTTATTCGGTGAGATCAGCGTCTTCTCTGGTCTGACCAGAGACACACGGTTCATCACGGCATGCGGAAAACAAAACCAACAACAGACTAGCCAGGGAATGTTAATGGCTATGCAGATGTTGTTGTTTGTGTGTTGAACAGAACTACCCGCAAGAAGAAGAATAGAGGCAGTAGATTGTGTCTAGCACCGGGGAAACTGCCTCACTGCTTCCTGCATGAATCGAATCCGAATAAAATAATCTACAATTGCGGGTTTATGCTAATTCACGTGTTTGCTTGGTGCTTTTTTCCCCCAAAACACAAAACACTGTCCCGAGTGTTATTATAATAACTGGCAGCTATCTTTTTTTTATTTTTCGAGGACTTTCCAATCGTTGTCCTTTTTAATTGAACAGAAGTAGGAAAAGAAGAAACATTTAAGTACTCCGAGCTATAGAATAACCAGTCGACACCAAATGAACCTCGCCCACCATATTTATAATTAGGGCATTTAGCCGAAGCATTCGTCCGAAGCGACTTACAACAATTCATACGCCGACTGCGGTGTCAACAGACCTCGTCTTATGCTGGTTTATCTAAACCTATATGTGTGTTTACCTTTTCATTATCCAGTTTCCAACTGAACCCTGTTCCAGCTGCCCTCAAGGTTAGCGCTATGTTGTTGTGGCTTATTATGATGCAAGGTACCGGTTGGATCAATTAATTCATTTTATTTGGGCGGCGTCTGTGTGCCGTAGAACGTGTAAGCCGTAGGGGAGCTACGGTCCTGGCGTGCTGGGTTTATAATTCATGAGCCGTGAAGCCCGAGGTGTGAGAGCAGAGAGCTATGGTTTATAGATCAGGGCAGGTGCCGACCACATCGTTAACAAACCCGGGGATAAACCTGCTAGGGGAAGGGGTGGAGGGGGTGGGGGGGGAGTCAGGGTGGGAGGCAGATACCGATATCTGACTCATGGTAGAGGTGGCAGGGAGAGAGAGGAGGGAGACAAGGGAGAAGGAGGTGGGAGAGAAAGGGAGTGAGGAGTGAGGGAAGGCAGTCAGGGTGGGAGGCAGACACCGATGTCTGACTCACGGTAGTGACAAAGAGAGAGGGGGGGGAGAGGATGGAGGGGAAGCGAGGGAGAGAGATAGAGGAGGGATGGGGAGAAAGTGGAAGAGAAGGATAGAGGAGATGAGGGAGGGGGAGAGAGAGAGAGGATAAACAGAGGGCAGACGAGGCTGGAGGGGAGATGGACATGGGGATAAGGGTGAGGGCATGGGAGAGGAGGGGTGGGGTGGCATGGGTGTGGGTAGAGTGATGGCAGGGCTGGTGATTGCGTAGACGGTGGGTGAGATGATGTGTGCTGAGGTAGGCTGGGGATTTGGAGGAGACGTGATTCGGGAGGAGGCGGCGACGAAGGTGGTCAAACGGAGGAGGAGACACTCCGGCTAACCGCTCATGATAGCTCGGATGTGGAGAGCCATCACCCAGCTGTACCCTGAGGAAATCCAAATTTGTGTGTATAAATATATGCAAATATACATTACGCACAGACCTATATTGTATTACATGCAGAGCGTCTGCTTGCCCGCTTGATAAATGCCAAGGGGGATGCGCCCGTGTCTATTTGCTCTTTTCCTAGATAGCATTTTCTCGTCTCGATAGCATTCTCTGCGTGTCTGGGGCCGGGGTGGGTGGAGGGGGGGGCTCTGGCGTTCCCTGGGGGACGGTCCGAGTAGCCGATGCGCTGTCTCTGCGCGTTACGCTGCGAATCAGTCATCGGCCCGAGCGGGGAGTTTGTTTAGATAAGCGGGGAGGAGAGCGAGCCGATCCCAGGTTCTGATCAAAGAGCCGGGGAGCGATGCAGGAACTCTGGAGCGAGGGCAGATATTTAATGAGATTTCTCATTAGAGCTCCGCGTGGCAGAGAGCCGCAAGCCGGGCGCCTTCGACCGGCTCCGGTGCTGCCGGGGCCCACTCGCGTCAGATAACCTCCGTGTTATCGCCCTCGCCCCCTCCCTCCTCCCCTCTCTGCTCGCCCCCTCGCCGACCGCGGTGACCGGGGCGCCTGCCAGCCCCTCTCAGTATCTCCTGGAGAGGCCCTGCACCTGGGGACCAGCCGGTGGTGGAGGGGCCAACATTAACCCAGTTCTCCATTCTGCGGCGGATAACATCGGACGCTGTTCAGCTTCGCTGGCGTTTCAACGTTGTTGTTTTTTTACGATCGAACTCAAGTACAGAAGGGAGGGTGAAACAAGGCAAAGTAAACTGAGCATGTAGTGTGGCACTGATCTACAGCTTATGTAAATCAAAAATAAGAGCATATATAGGGAAGAATTTGCATGCATACGTTATGGTCTTTCTGGTGTTATTTATGCACATGCAAATGTGCTTTATTTACATACATACGTTTTTTGAATATAAGCACCTTTTGCGATATCTTTATTGCCCAGCGGTACTTCTGTATTCAGATTTTTTTACCCACATTTATTCTTCTTTTTCTGTTGTTTCATTATGTTGAGGAGAGCAATTGTAACGAAATTATTTCCCCCAGGATTAATACGTGCTGTAAGCTTAACGCGTTATTAATGGCATTAACGCAAACCAATTTTAACGGCAATATTGTTATCCCGCAGTAATCAGCTTGACAGCCCCCAAACGTTAACGGCCCACCGGGACCCGGCTCTCCCGATTACCACTCCGCCACCGTGTGTGTGTGTGTGTGCGTGCGTGCGTGCGTGCGTGCGTGCGTGCGTGCGTGCGTGCGTGCGTGCGTGCGTGTGTGCGTGTGTGTGTAGGCCTACGTACGGTAGGAATATTCATAGGCCTGCCACTGTCATGCACCTACCCTATGTCAAGTGGACGGGGTTGATTCACTGCGGGTCTCTCTTCTTGCTGTCCTTCTCAACACTCTCTGATCTCAATACAAGCCTAGCAGCACGAAATCAAGAGATATTTAGAATAGAAAGAAATGTGTGATTAATCGCGAGTTAACTATGACATTAACGCGATTAAATATTTTAATCGCTTGACAGCACTAATATATATACAGTATATATATGCGAATATGTTCCATTTGACTGATATCTACACTGGTATCTGTTATATCTCATAGATACATGTTATATGTGACATGTCTCCCCATGCTTTGCTCCTCCACATGTTCTTTATGACTGATACATGTTCAGGAGCGTCTGATGGTGATATTGGGTAGGGGGGTTAACAATGCATTAAGCCTAGGGCCAATACCCATTAATAGTTCACACTGCAGAAGCAACAAAATCACATCTGAGGTACAGTCCAGAGATACAGCAACAAGTTACAGCAATTAATAATGCTCTACAAAAAAATATGAGAAGTAGGCTACAAACATGTTCTGCTGGCAAAAGTTTCTCTCACTCACTCACTCACACACACACACACACACACACACACACACACACACACACACACACACACACACACACACACACACACACACACACACACACACACACACACACACACACACACACACACACACACTACCAAAAGTGTTCGCACTGTAACGACTGCCAACTGCACTGTTTTTATCACAAACATTATGAAGCAAGAATCATGTCCCGAATAAAATCAATATCAGGGCAGCCTGGGCCGACCTTATTTGAAGAGAAGCTCACGCCGACGGCCTTTCTGAGTCGCAAACAGGTTCATGTTTCTTGATTTTACAGGACACATGTTTTAAATCCACAACCCCTTGTTGGGTCCAAGGTCCTCCGAACAGCACGCAAGGGAAACAGAAGAGAGCGCTCCTAGCTACGCTCGCCGTTCGCCAGTCTTTCCTTTCGAACCAAGAGATGCAAAATGAACGATTTTGTTGCGTGTCCTTTTGTTTAATCTGGACATCGTTTGGCCGATGTGCCCCCAGTCTCTTTAATTCATTTTTTCTTCTAAAGACATCAAAGGAAAGTTATTGTTGTCAACACTTTTTTCTCCCGCCTCCAACAGTGACCGTCACCAGTGAGAGTCACTGTCACTGTTGGTCTGGGCTATATTCATTTAGCCCAAATGGTCTCTAAATCAAGGGGGTATGTCATGACACCTGTCAATCATGATTGGGCGACACAGATTGGATGCTGATTGAAGTGTGGGCTTAGAAAAGTCAGCCCAGGCAGATCGTCTGGGCTGACTTTTCTAAGCCCACACAACATATCCACAGTCCCCTCCAATAGTATTGAAACAGTGAGGCCGGCCAATTCCTTTATATTTGCTGTAGACTGGAAACATTTGGGTTTGACACCAAATATGAGACAAGAGATACACATTTCAGCTTTTATTTCCAGGTATTTACATCTGGATCCGATAAATAACTTAGAAGATAGCATTATTTGTAAAGGAACACCGCATTTTTATGTGTGCAAAAGTATTGGAACAGATAGATTTAAAATAAATTAAAGTAAATAAGACTTAATATTTGGTTGCAAATCCTTTGCTTGCAATAACTGCATCAAGCCTGTGACCCATTGACATCACCAAACTGACATCACCAAACTTGTGCATTCTTCTTTTGTGATGCTTTTCCAGGCTTTCACTGCAGCCCCTTTCAGTTGTTTGTTTTGGGGGGTTACTCCCTTCAGTGTCCTCTTTAGCAGGTAAAATGCATGCTCTATTGGGTTTAAGTCTGGAGATTGACTTGGCCACTCTAAAACCTTCCACTTCTTGCCCCTGATGAACTCCTTTGTTGTGTTTGCTGTGTGTTTTAGATCATTATATTGTTGCATGATGAATGATCTTCCAATCAGTTTGGTTGCATTTTTCTTTAAATTGGCAGACAAAATGTTCCTGTAGACTTCTGAGTTCATTTGTGCTGTGCCATCCTGTGCTACCATCATCAATGAAGATTTAATGAGCCCGTCCAGAAGTAGCCATGCAAGCCCAAGCCATGACATTGCCTCCACCGTGTTTCACAGATGAGCTTGTATGTTTGGGGTCATGAGCAGATCCTTTCTTTCTTTAGCCTTCCATCATTTTGGTAAAGGTTAATCTTGTGTCTCATCAGTCCATTAAAACTTTGTCCCAGAATTGTTTGAGGCTGTCTCTGTACTTTTTGCAAAATCCAGCCGCTGGCCTTCTTATTTCTTTTGGCTAATAAGTAGGTTTGCACTTCTGCTGTGTAGCCTCTGTGACTTTTGTTCATGAAGTCTTCTGCTAAAACAGTAGATAATGATACCTTCACTCCTGCCCTCTGGAGGTTGTTGCTGATGTCAACGAACAGTGTTGTTTTTGGGTCTTCTTTTTACAGCCTCACAATGTTTCTTACATCAACTGCTGTTGTTTTCCTTTGGTCTACCCAGTCGACGTTCTGTTTACTTAGTACACCAGTGGTTCTCTTTCTTCTTCAGGACATTCCAAATGGTTGTACTGGCTAGTGGCAATATTTGTGCAATGGCCCTGAAGGATTTTCCATCTTCTCTCTGCTTCACAATTGCTTCTTTTTCACCCATAGACAGCTCTCTTGTTTTCATGTTGGTTACACCTCTAACTATAATAATTGCAGTCTGCACAGGCAAAACCCAAATCTGAAACTAAGCATAGACATTCAGCGCTATTTATTGTTTGAATAAATCAATGTAATAGGAACACCCTGGGCAACAAACACACCTGTCAGTCACATTTTCCAATACTTTTGCTTCCCTTAAAAAATGTGTGTCCTTTACAAATAATGCTATCTTCTAAGTTATTTATCGAGATCCAGATGTAAATACTGGAAATAAAAGCTGAAATGTGTATCTCTTGTCTCATATTCATCTTTGGTGTCAAACCCAAATGTTTCAGTCTACAGCAAAATATAACGGAATTGCCTCACTTGTTCCAATACTATTGGAGGGGACCATAATCAACCAATTCTATGTTTTAGTAATTATTATATATGAATATTTTCAATTTATTTAATAATGTTCTCATGTTTATTGTAAAAGACAGGGAGGGCTCAGCCCCACTAGCCCATTGATACCAGCCATCGCTGTGCGTGTTCTATGTGACAGGACTCTCTGTACACTGTGCTCCCCAGAGTCCAGCGTGTTCTTCCCCTCGGCGCTCTACAACATCCAAGAGGACGTGGGGGACCTCCTCATCCCCGTCCGCAGGGGCGGAGACGTCAGCCAGGAACTCCTGGTCGTCTGCTACACCCAGCAAGGTGTGTGTGTTTCTGTGTGTGGTCTGTGTGTGGTCTGTGTGTGTGTGTGCATGTGGGAGTATGTGTGCGTGTTCCTGTGTATGTGTGAGTGTAATCATGCTCAGATGCGTGTGTGCGTGTGTGTGTGTATGAAAAATGCTTCAAATAAACTCTCTGTAAGCCTTCATAACTCTTGTGTTGTGTGTGTGTGTGTGTGTGTGTGTGTGTGTGTGTGTGTGTGTGTGTGTGTGTGCATGTGATGTGTGTGCATGTGCATTTGTG
>OLKM01000001.1:78985-83985 GCA_900291075.1 Melanogrammus aeglefinus
CACACACACACACACACACACACACACACACACACACACACACTCACCCACTTATAGACGAGGAAGTAATGAGCTGATTGTACTCATTCCTGGGAGAGGCTTGCTGTGTCGGAGCCCGGCTCTCCACCAATCAGAGTAGGATTAGTTGAAGACACCATAAATGCTGTTTCTGCTGCAGACTCTCAGGCTGCAGCACAAAGCTCTCCGGGAAGGCCAGCGCATACCTGAGAGATAACATGCAAACATTTGCATGCAGACCCTCACACACACATATGGTGTGCACATATCCACTACTACACATTGCATGCAGATGCACGCATATTTGTGTGAAATTTTGCCTTTAATATGTATTGGATAATAATCCTTTCTCTCTTTTCTTCCCTCTCCACTCCCTCTCTCTGTCTCTCTCTCTTTCTCTCCCACTCTCTCTCTCTCCCTTTTCCTCCCTCTCTCGCGCCCTCTTTTTTTCTCTCTCTTTCTCTCTCTCTGGCCCTCGCTCTCTCTCTCCCTTTCCCTCCCTCTCTCACTCCCTTTCCCTCTCTCTCTCTCTCTCTCTCTCTCTCTCTCTCTCTCTCTCTCTCTCTCTCTCTCTCTCTCTCTCTCTCTCTCTCTCTCTCTCTCTCTCTCTCCCTTTCCCTCCTTCTCTCTCTCCCTTTCCCTCCCTCTCTCTCTCTCTCTCCCTCCCTCTCTCTCTCTCCCTTTCCCTCCCTCTCTCGCGCTCTCTTTGTGATGATGCCGTTGTGTTGTGATTGGGATGTTGTTGTGTTGTGATTTTGCGGCGGTTTCTGATATCAGAATGCAGAGGGTGTGTTCGCTGTCATAGACCCACACACCATGGTTCATATTTACCTCACTGCTGTATCTGGCACCTGTGTGTTGGGGCTCTGGGGCCCGTCAGGGGAGCCGGGGAGTTGGCTGGGGGCCTCGTCCAGGGGGGGATCTGACAGACAGCAGCTCGATGTTGTCCCCGCGTGACCACAGCGCCGGCTAGCAGCTTTTAACTATGATGGTTGTCTGGCCTGTCACTTAATGCTGTCTGGGCTGTGTGTTTGTCTATGTGTGTGTGTGTGTTTGTGTGTGTGTGTGTGTGTGCGTGTGTGCCTGTGTGTGTGTGTGCGTGCGTGGTGTGACGCGTGGTGTGCGTGTGTGTGTGTGTGTGTGTGAGGGGGAGTGTGACTGCGGATGTCAGCATGTAGCTCGAAGCCATGTTTCAAACTGTTTTTCGTTCACACCGCGCGCGCCCGCGCGCACGCACACACACGCACGCCACGCACCGCACGCTGGACGCACGACACACACACACACACACACACACACACACACACACACACACACACATGTACACACACACACACACACACACACACACACACACACACACACCCCCACACACACACGAACACTAGGGTATGTGTTTTGGTCAGCCCTATAAACCAAACATCACAGGGGGTTGTTTATCGTAGCTAAACATGTTTTTATTGAAATGCGAATGTTCAGACACAAACCAAAAAGGGAAGCATCCACAAAAAGTGAAGTGACGCTCTCAGAGTCTGCTGCCGTCACTTGAGATGCGGTTGGACGCGGTGTGCGTGGCTAGGTCTGGTGCTGGGTGGGACAGATGGAAGTCTAGAGCCACAGAACCCCGTCACTGTAACGGCTCATTAGACCAGACCGGGAGATAGAAGGCACCGCCACACTTTGATTTCATGTTGATAGACTAATCTTAAAGAAAGTGCTGCTATTTTTTTTTTAGCAATACTGTGCGACTTAATTGCCACATACTGCTGATCTATGCATTCCTTTGTTGAAGTAGTGTTTTAGTTATGGCAATTTAAAATATTTTTCATAGAAAGTAGGTGATAGTGTTTGGTTTATGTTTCCCTATTCTTCTGGAAACCAAGCTATCCATGTAGTTTACTGTTATAATAAGGAATGCGAATGGAAATACAAATTTTAGTTTTTCAGGGTTTTATTTTGTCGATGTTTCTAAACTTTACCGAACCGTACCAAGCCTTGACACCACCGTACTCTACTGTACACACACACACACACACACACACACACACACACACACACACACACACACACACACACACACACACACACACACACACACACACACACACACACACACACACACACACACACACACACACACACACACACACCACATCACACACACACACACACACACATCACAGACACACACAGGCACACACACACAGAGACATACACGGATATAAATATACATATACTCAAACAGCCAAATACATCCAAGGCCTGTTGTTCAGAATAAAGTCGGCCGAAAATTATCTAGCATCTCAAAAGCTGTATACTAGCTTACCTTGAGAGAGAGATAGAGAGACGGGGAGAGAAAGGGAGAGAGTGGAGGAAGGAGAGAGCGGAAGAGAGAGAGAGGGGAAAAAATGTCAAAGAAGTGTAAAAGAGAATGGAAAAAGAAACAGAAAGAAATAAAGCGATTGAGGAGGAAAGGGAGAAAGAGAGAGAGAGAGAGTGACTGATAGAGATAATGAGAGCGAAAGAGAGAGAGGGAATGAAGGGAAGAAAGTGAGTAAGACTGAGTGTCTTAATATCCAGTAAGTGTTGTAAGGTCGCCTTATGACCCTCTCTGTCACTACGGAGCACTGCTCTGGGAACGATGAACATGTGTGTGTGTGTGTGTGTGTGTGTGTGTGTGTGTGTGTGTGTGTGTGTGTGTGTTTTTTGTGTGTGTGTGTGTGTGTGTGTGTGTGTGCGTGTGTGCTTGCGTGCGTGCTGCATTTCAAAAAGCACATTCTAACTATAATGACCGAAACTGTGCATCCACACATTTTTTTCCTTTCTTTATTTGTACTGTGAGGTGAAGCCAGAAAGGCAATAGCCAGGGACAATAAAGATCACAATCTAACGTTTCAGACGACCCTCAGTTCATTGCAAGCGCACAACTCCTACTGACGTAATTCAATATCACAAGCAGAGTGCTTGCCGCTGGGACTTTGACCTCCTCCACGTGGGTCACCACTCGCCCCTCTCCCCCCTGGGCTGACGTCACTGCGTCAGGTTCACCTGAAAGGACCTCGAGGTGATTCCAGGCGCTTCACGCTGGGGATAAGGAACACATCTCTCTGCAGGCTGCAGCTAAGCCAGGGTATAGGTGGCGTTCTCAGCTGTGTGTCAGAGGATCAGGATAAAGGGAGAGAGGCGAGAGAGAGAGAGAGGAGATAAAGTGAGGGGGAGGGAAGGAGAGCACGGTGGGAGAGAGATAAGACGAGAGAAACCGAGAGACAGGGGGATAGGGATAGAACGGAGAGAGGGAGGGGAAGGAGAGAGAGAAAGAGTGAAAGAAAAGGAGAGTGAAAGAAAGATGGAGGGAGAGAGAGTGGATGGAAAAGAGCAGGAGAGAGGGAGGGACAAGGACTTAGAGACGACGGCCTGAGGCGACTGTTTCTCTGGCATTTTGACCACACTTCAACTGTCCGGCACTCTCCCGCCGCGCGGCTCGCCTCTCTGCCACTCGGTGCAAGGTGGTAATCGTTTCCTCAACCACAGACCGCACTCGCACTGATCCTCACATACACCACCACCACCACCACCACCACCGCTGGACAAAACACCACATTTACCAAACAACCTTGTAGCACCATGTTGAATCGGCTGTAGCGCAGAGAGAAAAAGATACAACAAAGTAGTGCTTTATCATTCCCAGGCATGGACTCTGGTAACACAACAGAAAGTAGCACTTTGTATTTATTGTATTTTTTGCATTGTCTTTTTATCCTTTTTATCCTGTGTCCTTCCACTGCTGCTGGGCTGCTGCTGCAACAAACAAATTTCTCCTACGGGGGATTAATAAAGTTGTATCTTATCTTATCTTATCTTAGAGGAGAGAGTGGAATTGAACCAAAAAGCAGAAACTGAAATAAGAGTGTAACCTTCTAAATAAATACAGATAATCTATCTAGATGCACAATGTGGATTGTAACAATAGAGAGACAGGCACATGGAGACAGACAAGAGAAACAAGAGAACGAACCGGGGAAAGAGAGAGGGAAAGCAAGTGATTGAGAAAGATAGAGAGGCTAATGGCGAGGGAGAGAGAGAAAGAGAGAACGATTGCCAAAAAAGTGAGAGGGATAGGGCCTGGCCTCCTATTTCATGCCGATTCGTGTCTTTCAACCTCAAATATTTCCCACACCTGTTCCGAGGACAACGAAACCCGCAGGTGGACAGTAATGAAAGGCAGTGTCCAGTTGATCCGCGGCCAGGGAAGCTAACTCCGAGCAGCGTCCGCCGCTTTAATCATAGCTTCTAGAGCGCCAGGCGGGGCCAGAATTCACAGGGCGACTGACTGAGGAATGAGAGGATCCTGCTGTACAAGCGTTCTGCTTGTTTTTTACAACCCGCAGCCACCCAAATATTTCCCCGGATACGGGAGACTGTATAAAACAGCAATTACCTCTGCGTGACAGAACAAGCTTTATGGAAGACATCGCCGGGAAATATCACAATGGGGATACTCTTGTCATGGCGTCCACCTGAGAGGAGATACCGTCTGCACAGGCAGCCCGGAGACACGGCGATCCAGCCCCCACTGCATTGTGGGAAATATTTACTTTTTTATTTTGCATAGGATATTTTCGTAATCATAGTGCGTTCAAGTGGAAACTCCAACAAGATTACTCGTAACTTTTAGATATTTTAGACGATTTTTCATTTCTGTCGACGTGGAAAAAAGGTCACTGAGCAGCAGATAGGGGTCAAACTGTGGATACAGAGAGAGGTCACTGAGCAGCAGATAGGGATTTAAAGGGAAAAAATTTTAAGGCGGAAAATAAGGTGATAAGAACAATAAGATGAGATTCTGGAGAAAACTAAACAAACGCAAACGTCGCAAAAACTACCCTGTCTTCACTCAACGCTGCTCCGAGTTTGGCTCCCTTGCTGAAACCTCAGCTGAAACCTTGCGTGCGATTTAGTCAGAAAAGCAAGACGGGCTTGAT
>OLKM01000001.1:88985-91485 GCA_900291075.1 Melanogrammus aeglefinus
CCTTTGGAGCGTTGTTTTGCTGTTGAAATCATCGCAATGTGCTTCTTAAAAAAAAAGAAAGCAGATGATGCACCACGGCAGCCCGCTGAAGATACACACGTTCGTTTTTATTCATTATTCTGGTGTCGGTTGGCTGAGGCCGAAACAAATCGCCACTTGGTTTGCCGGATGTGTGTTGCCCTGCTCGGCGCAATCAATCCGCAGATGGTGCTGACGGAGGAGTACGAAACCGGCCCTCAGGCAATGACTTCCCGACACCTCGCCCCCGGGGGATTGATTGTCGAAGCCAATCGATTGGTTCACGGATAAATAATGACGATGACGTTGGTGCGATCATGAGGTTGGGAGAGAAACAAAATCACTAAGTGGGGGAGGTGGGGGAGGTGGGTGGGGGGGGCCTACGGAGCAACCACTGGAGAGAGTCACCAAGCATGACCAGTAATCAGGACGTTCAGAGCCCCCTCGCTCGGCTGTCAGCCTGGTTCCTGCTAGCTGAGCTGCCGGAGGAGGCGTGGGATTAGCGGGGGCGCTACATGACCTGTGGAATGTGAGCGGTGTTTTGGCTTGAGTGGCGCGGGGGGCGGGGGGGGGGGGGGTTGGCGCTTGGGGGGTGGTCGCTGGTGTCAGGACATTGCTCACGAGGGGCCGACAGGTAGAGACAGCGTTATGGTTACACCGGGTGGAGGCGCTGATCTAGTGTCTTGTCTGCGGCAGAGCCCGGCGATCGTCTCGGAGCCCCCTCGGAGCCGCTGCATCTGTAGGCGCCGTGAGCACTCCTCCTCCTCCTCCTCCTCCGTCTCCTCCTCTTCCTCCTCCTCCTCCTCCTCCTCCTCCTCCGTCTCCTCCTCCTCCTCCTCCTCCGTCTCCTCCTCCTCCTCCTCCTCCTCCTCCTCCTCCTCCTCCTCCGTCTCCTCCCTCCTCCTCCTCCTCCTCCTCCTCCTCCTCCTCCTCCGTCTCCCTCCTCTCTAGTCCTCCCCCCCCCCCTGCCGTCCTCTCCCTTTTCCCCCCTCCTCCTTATCCCCTCGTCGTCTTTCACCTCCCACCTCCCCCTCCATGTTCTTCCCCCTCCCCCCCCCTCCTGGTCCTCCTTCCATGTTCTCCTCCCCCCCCCTCCTGGTCCCCTCCATGTTCTCCTCCCCCCTCCATGTTTTCCTCCCCCCCCCGTCTCCCTCCATGTTCTTCCCTCCCCCCCCCTTCCTGGTCCCCCTCCCATGTTCTCCTCCCCCCCTCCATGTTCTCCTCCCCCCCATCCAGTTTCTCCTCCCCCCCCCATCTCCCTCCATGTCCCCCCCCCGTCCCCTCCTCCATGTTCTCCTCCCTCCCCCCCCCCATCTCCCTCCATGTTCTCCCCCCCCGCCCTCCTGGTCCCCCTCCATGTTCTCCTCCTCCCCCCCTCCTGGTCCTCCTCCATGTTCTCCTCCCCCCCTCGCGGTCCTCCTGTTCCTCCACTGTTGGACCAGCTTTTCTTTGTGTGTTTTAGGGTCAACCACAAGTATTTCATATCGCTGACACATACACACAAACTCAGCCGGCCTCATGTGGGTCTGTGAGAGGTTGTCTCATCAATACCTGGACCTTTCACCGCCGGGGGGAGCAGCAATGCTGACTGCCCACGCTCTGGCGGTCCCCTCACTTCCCCTGCGAGTCTTCAGCACACACTGCTTCCCTCCTCTCCTCTCCTCTGACTTATGAGTTGGTAAACTCGGTCCTCCTCTCCTCTCCTCTGAATAAGGAGGTGATAAACTCACTGCTCCTCTCCTCTCCTCTGAATAAGGAGGTGGTTAATTCACTGCAGCTCTCCTCTCCTCTGATTTAGGAGTTGGTAAACTCACTCCTCCTCTCCTCTCCTTTCAATAAGGAGGTGATAAACTCACTCTTCTCCTCTCCTCTGACTTAGGAGGTGGTTTAACCTTATTGAGGAATGTCCCTGTGTACACCCTCTGTTAATTAATGCACTTGTTATCCAAACTTTTTTTTTTCAGACTCCCCTTTTGGCAAAAATAAGTCATCCCCCCTTCAGCCATTCCAACTGTTTTCAGTAAAACAATATAACAAACACAGGCATTACTCCCTTCAAATGAAATGAATAAACTTTTAGCTCAGCAAAGTGGTGAATTCCATTTACTTTTACAGAACAGTGAATCATTTCATCAACATATCACCCCTAAGCTTTCAGAAGACCTATTTGCTATCAGTCCTTGTTGCTATCATTTTCCCGGTAAACTTGTAGAGCATTTATTTTGTTTTTGCTTTAAAGAATTCATAGCCACCGTGACCTGAAGACTGTAAAGCAGGGGTTCTCAAAGTATTGACAGCTGAGGGCCAATTTAGGAACCCAAAATTTGACTTGAGGGCCGCCGAAGGAAAAGAAATTAGGCGGGAAACGCCGTCAGCATCCCAGTGGTGAAAAGAAACATTGCACCGTGGACCTCTGGGAGTGAGGTCAAGTGAGGTCTCAATCACGAAACTGAGGTTCATCCTTTCAAAGTAATGAACAGTC
>OLKM01000001.1:96485-206485 GCA_900291075.1 Melanogrammus aeglefinus
AGTCTCTCTTCCTCCAGCTTGTTTTGTGTTGCTGTTTAAAACTGACCTATTCAGGATAAATCAATGACGGCGTTGCCGCGGGGACCTTGAAGACGCGCTCACGGCGTAGTGTCCCGGTGTTGGAGCTGACCCCCCTCCCCACCTGTCTCTGTCTCAGGGGAGGTGGAGAAGCCCTGCCTGCTGACGCTGGTGGACGACGCGGAGCACGAGGAGGTGGAGGAGCTTCGTCTAGTGCTGGGGAACCCCCGCAGCGACTCCCCGTTCGGAGCCGCCATCGGCGCCCGCAACGAGACGCTCGTCAGGATCCAGGACCATGCGGACAGTAAGACACAGCATGACAGACTGACCAGGGGACGGACTGACAGACAGGCGGACAGAGAGAAAGACTGACCAGGAGACGGACTGACAGACAGACAGAGAGAAAGACAGAGGGAAAGACTGACCAGGAGACAGACTGAAAGACAGACAGAGAGAAAGACAGAGAGAAAGACTGACCAGGAGACGGACTGACTGACAGACAGGCGGACAGAGAGAAAGACTGACCAGGAGACGGACTGACAGACAGAGAGAAAAACTGACCAGGAGACGGACTGACAGACAGACAGGCAGACAGAGAGAAAGACTGACCAGTAGACGGACTGACAGACAGACAGGCAGACAGAGAGAAAGACTGACCAGGAGACGGACTGACAGACAGACAGACAGACAGACAGACAGACAGACAGACAGACAGACAGACAGATACAGACAGACAGAGACAGACAGACAGACAGACAGACAGACAGACAGACAGACAGACAGACAGACAGACAGACAGACAGACAGACAGACAGACAGACAGACAGACAGACAGACAGACAGACAGACAGACAGACAGACAGACAGACAGACAGACAGAAAGACAGACAGAGACAGACAGAGAGAAAGATTGACAAGGAGACGGACAGACAGACAGACACACAGACAGAAAGACTGACAAGGAAACGGACTGACATACATATACAGTATATAGATAAATAGATCAATGGACACAGACGGATAAAATGCTATATAGATAGATTAATACACAGACAGAAAGACAGACAGACAAATGGCTGGATAGATAGGTAGATAGATGAATGGAAAGACAGATGGATTAATGGAAAGAACGGTGGACGGATATATAGAGACAGACGGATGGATAGATCGATTGATGGACAGACAGAGAGACAGACGGACAGACAGACAGATAGCTAACTCAGTGGACTGACGGATCAGTGCGATGTCGTTGGTTCAGCGCCCTGTATCCACAGCGAGTACGATATCGTCGGTTCAGCGCCCTGTAACCACAGCCACGCTGTGGTTACAGGGCGCTGAACCCACGACATCATACTGATCCGTGGGTCCCCCCCTCAGGGTCCATCATCAGGTTCGGGGAGACCCGTTTCAGCGTGCTAGAGCCCGGGCAGGCGGGCCAGGTGTCCCTGGTGAGAATCCCGGTGGTGCGCGTGGGCGACAGCTCCAAGGTGTCTCTGGTGCGCGTGCACACCAAGGACGGCTCGGCCACCTCGGGGGACGACTACCACCCCATCTCCGAGGGTGAGGAAAGCGTTCGCACAACACTTAGCGCTAACAGCCACCCACGGTGAGGCAGCATTCGCACACCACACACCTGCAACAGCACACCACACACACACACACACACACACACACACACACAGACACACACAAGACACACACACACATCTCAGGCACACACAAACACACACCCACCTCTTAACACACATAATGATAGTTGTAGCTCTTTTATGCGCCAGTGTATGCTAGCACAGGACACTTGATGCTTTCACACACTGCTTCACGTTAGCGCCTTCTCCTTGGTTATCTTTGGCTTTCCAGCGGGATCGTTCAAGAAATGTAATTGAATATATATCCATCTGTCCATCTCTCCACCCATCCATCTATCCATTCATCTCTCTGCTTCTCTACCCCTCTATCATCCGTCCGTCCGTCCCCCCGTCCGTCCGTCCGTCCGTCCGTCCGTCCGTCCGTCCGTCCGTCCCCCCACCAGAGCTGGTGTTCAGGGCAGGAGACCAGCAGCATTACGTGGAGGTGGAGGTCTTGTTCGACGGCATGAGGGAGATGAGGGAGGCGTTTACCATCCACCTGAGACCCGACGAGAACATGGTGGCCGAGACTAAGGTGACATCACCCAGAGTCCCCTCACAGCATTGATGATAGTAACTATGAAAATGCATTGCATTTATGCATGGCCTTCCGAGACACTCAAACACACCAAACACACACCTAACGGTGGCAAATCAGAACTGTGGATGTGGAGGAGCAGGATGTTTTCATTGCATCTCTTTGTTTCTTATGTGCTCACATTCTTATTACGCATTACGCAATGTTGTCCCTGACAAATGTATTTATCCAATCATATTAAATATTTATTAAATAACAACCTTATACAATGTTTTAAGGTGACCTTTTCTTATTCCTGATATATGTTTGATAAAGTAGATGATATAAATATTTAATTTGCTTGAATAAAGTCATAGCAGTTATTTAATAACGTACCATCTCATTATACAGTCAGCCTATAAACTGGACGGTGCTGTCATCCCCCCTGGGGGGTGGTGGGGGGGTAGTTTAGTGGCTTGGGTGCTGGGTTACATAAAGTCCGCAGCCTAACCTACAAGACATCCTTGAGCAAGATGCCCTAATCTCTAATGACGTCCTTAATGACCTGTATCTGAATTAAATGCAGGAGAATGTATTTGGATAAAGGTGTCTGCTCGAACGGCTGAATAGGAACGGCTCAATAGTGTGAGCCGTGCGCGACAGCCTGCTCATCAGGGGTGGTTAAAAGTAATTCAGGTGCGGTGCCTTGCCCAAGGACACCTCGACGCTTTACCAAGGAGGGGGACGAAGGAGGGAGGCGGATCAAAGCACAGAGCTCAGCCGTCTGCACCGCCATCTGCTGCACCTCCTCAACACCACCCACCCGCCGCCACTCTGGATTCCGCCACTCAACTGTCGCATTCCTAATGAGCTCCTAACGACCAATTAGCGGTTCATTAACACAGCGTCTCTTGTCCTTGCTCGTCAGATGAGCAAAGCAATCGTCTACATCGAGGAGGGCAGCAGCATGGCCGATGTCACCTTCCCCGCCCCGCCCGACGTGGTGTCCCTGCTGCTGTACGACGACCCCGAGCTCAGCCGGGACGCGCCCCCCATCGCCGGCTACCCCGTCATCTGTGTCACCGTAGGTTCCAGTCCCAGATCCGGTTCATTCCGGTGTGTGTTCTGGCCGTTTCAACTGTTGTCGTAGGTTCTAGTCCCAGCCGAATGTCACAATGTGATCAGGTTTCGTTAAACCGTCCCCGTAGGTTCTGGTACTGTCTGCCAAGGTGTTCTGGCCGTTTGAACTGTTGTCGTAGGTTCTAGTCCAAGCCGAATGTCACAATGTGATCAGGTTCCTTTAAACTGTCACCGTAGGTTCTAGGCCCTTCAAACCGTTTCAATAGTTTGTAGTTTATTCAAACTGTCAACATATGTTTCTGTCCCTTCAAACTGTTTCATTAGGTTGTTGTTTATTCAAACTGTCAACTTAGGTTGAGGTTTGAACTGTTATAATATGTTATAGTTCATTCAAAATGTCCAAATAGGTTCTAGTCCACTTTAAATGACGCAATATGTTCTAGCCCTTGTTACTCACCCATCATATATTCTGCCTTGTCCTAGTTGACACGTTCCTTTAAATAGTTTCCATATGTTGGAGTCCATTAAACTGTTAACCTATCTACAGTGTGTTAAAGTCTTTAAACTGATAGACACACAGATAGATAGTCTGATCGATACAAAAATATGGATAAATAGTGCTTTGGTTATGTAAATGAACAACCCAGACCAATTAAAGCCTTGTGAATCTTAAATCTACAGCATTAGATTCCCAGATAGGTAGCACTCCTTGGAAAATATTTCCTTTTAAAGATGTTTAAACCATGAACTTTAACCATCTAATATAATAATTTGAACCATAGACGGTGTTTCTCTATTTTATAATCATTAAACATATAGACCATACTGTGATGCTGTATTTTATAGTGATTTTAACTCTGCAGTAATAGACGGCAGGCCATTCTTTATAGTAATTTAATCCGCAGTCAGGGTTAATGTAGTTCACAGTCATTTAGCCGTGCGGGTTGTGTCAAAGCGTACACTCTGAGGTCATCTGTTTGAGATGCTACTCGCACTAATCCCCGGGTTTCGTTTAGGGGAGCTATTTCTGCGGCAGCAGATTCATAACAAGACAATTAGGCTGATGGGAAGCCATCTTAAACATTCTGTCCTCGCCTAAACCACGGCAGCTGTTTGTGAGCCTCATCTGGGGGTAACTCCTAACTGTCTCTCTCTCTCTCTCTCCCTCTCACTCCCCTCTACTCACATCCATCTCTCCATTGATCTATTTTTCATCCATCCCTTTATCTTTCTATCTTTATATTTCTGTCTATTCCTCTGTCTGTCTATAATCTATCAATCCATCTCTACGTCCATCTGATGAACCATCTATGTCTCCCTATCATCCTATCCGTCCGCCGTCCTCTCTCTCTCCGTCTCTCCCTCCCTCTCTCCGTAGGCCTGTAACCTCAAGTACGTGGACTTCCACAAGACGGGCTCCATCTGTGCCAGTGAGAACATCAACAACACGCTGACGCGCTACCGCTGGCTGGTCAGCGCGCCGACGGGCCCCGGCGGCGTCACCAGCCCCCTGCGCGAGGTGGACTTCGACACCTTCTTCAGCTCCTCCAAGCGCATCACCCTGGACTCGGTGTACTTCCAGGCGGGCTCCAGGGTGCAGTGTGCCGCCCGGGCCGTCAACGGGGACGGGGACCTGGGGCTGGAGCTCAGCAGCTCCCCCGTGTCCATCAGCCTGGAGGAAGGTGGGTGGGCACGCCTGCCTGTCTGCCTGTCTGCCTGTCTGTCTGTCTGTCTGTCTGTCTGTCTGTCTGTCTGTCTGTCTGTCTGTCTGTCTGTCTGGAGGAAGATAGGTGGACACACCGTGGTGTCTGTCTGTCTGTCTGTCTGTCTGTCTGTCTGTCTGTCTGTCTGTCTGTCTGTCTGTCTGTCTGTCTGTCTGTCTGTCTGTCTATCTGTCTGGCTGTCCGTCTGGAGGAAGATAGGTGGACACACCGTGGTGTCTGCCTGTCTGTCTGTCTGCCTGTCTGTCTGTCCGTCTGGAGGAAGATAGGTGGACACACCGTGGTGTATGTCTGTCTGTCTGTCTGTTTGTCTGTCTGTCTGGAGGAAGATAGGTGGACACACCGTGGTGTCTGTCTGTCTGTCTGTCTGCCTGTCTGTGGAAGATAGGTGGACACCCCGTGGTGTCTGTCTGTCTGTCTGTCTGTCTGTCTGTCTGTCATTCCGTCTGGAGGAAGATAGGTGGACACCCCGTGGTGTCTGTCTGTCTGTCTGTCTGTCTGCCTGGCTGTCCGTCTGTCTGGAGGAAGATAGGTGGACACACCGTGGTGTCTGTCTGTCTGTCTGTCTGTCTGCCTGCCTGTCTGTCTGTCTGTCTGTCTGTCTGTCTGTCTGTCTGTCTGTCTGTCTGTCTGTCTGTCTGTCTGTCTGTCTGTCTGTCTGTCTGTCTGTCTGTCCGTCCGTCTGTCTGACTAGCAGCATGGAGGAAGGTGGGTGGACACACCCGGTGGGGTCTGTCACTCTGTCCTTAGCCTGGAGGAAGGTGGGTGGACACATGTCAGACTGCCTGTCTGTCTGTCCTTAGCCTAGACAGAGGAAGGTGGGCGGGGAGATCTATCAGCCCGGAAGACGATGGGTGGACACCCTGTCTGTGTGTATGTCTTCTGCCCATTAGCCTGGAGGACGATGTGTGGGGAGATCTGTTTGTCGATCGTGGGTGGGTGGAGATCTATCAGATCTATCAGTCCATCATTATTTCCCTTTTTTCGTTTCCTTCTCTTTCAGTCCAGTGTTCATTATATCACTCTTATTCACGCTCATATACTCTCTCTCTCTCTCTCTCTCTCTCTCTCTCTCTCTCTCTCTCTCTCTCTCTCTCTCTCTCTCTCTCTCTCTCTCTCTCTCTCTCCTCTCTCTCTTCTCTCTCTCTCTCATCTCTCTCTCTCTCTCTCTCTCTCTCTCTCTCTCTCTCTCTCTCTCTCTCTCTCTCTCTCTCTCTCTCCTGGACCAGAAGTAGTTGTTTTTTGTTGTTTGTTTTTGCTGGCTGTGCTTTCTGTTTTTCCCGCCAAAGCGCGTCGTGTTTCTAGCTCTGGACTTCAAACGTGGCAGAATTAGCCACGCTTAAACCATGATGTGTATGTTTGATGTTTGTGTTTGTGTGCGTGCGTGCGTGCGTGCGTGCGTGTATCTGTGTATGTGTGTCTCTGTGTTTGTGTGTCCAGGGATGTGCCAGCCGCGCGTGGTGGGCTCCGTGGGGGCGGAGCCATTCTCTGCCAAGCTGCGGTACACGGGCGCCAACGACGTGGACCACCCCAACCTCATCAAGCTCACCGTCAACATGCCTCACATCGACGGTGAGACACCACAGCCCACCTCTGGCCCACCTCTGGCCAACCAGGTTTAGCTGTAAACTCATGACGAGCAAGCAGTGCGGAGGAGCTCGGCCGACCACTGGGAACATAGCCAGACAACAGACGGGAGTTCAGCGCTGTTCGCTCAACTCCATAGGAAGACATTGGCAGGGCTGGCGCCAGCGCCGCTGTGAGCTCATCGTCTGTTGACCACTTTAATCACCGTAAACACCACAGAGATAAACAGTCAGCTGCAGCCCCCTCTATTACCCAACTTGGGCCCGACGGAAACGTGTTGGTTTTTTTTTTATTCCGACATTAATCGGGCTGGTGGAGATTAGCGATATCTTCTCCAGCGAGAGGCTTCAGCTGCCAGACAGACGTCGTAATCTGAATCAGAAACCATATGGACATACGGTTGATTATTATTCAGTTTATTCAAAGTCCTGGCTCACAGTCTGTGTAACCGCACCCACACCCTCCCCTTGTTCCCGTGTGGCTGAGAAGACTAATGGTGGTTTTAATATATAGCTGCTTCTGTTCTTTCCCATTGGTGTTACTTTTAATTAATCGAGAATTGTTAGGTTTATATCCGGTGTGCGTGTCTGTGTGTTTGTGTGCGTTTGCGTGTGTATGTACAGTATATCTGTAAACAAACGTTAAAAGTTTGGGGTCACTTAGAAATGGCCTTATTTTTGACAGAAGGCACTGTTTTTTTTCAACGAAGTTACGTTAAATGAATCAGAAATACAGTCCAGAACTCGTAATGTGGTAAATGACTATTCTGACGGTCTAAACGGCTGAATTTTAATGTAATATCTACATAGGTGTACAGAGGGCCATTTCCACCATCACTCCTGTGTTCTGATGGTTCATTGTTTAGCTTAAAGTGTTAAAAGGCTAATTGATTAGAAAAACCCGTGTGCAATGATGTTAGCGCCGCTGAAAACCGTTGAAGGAAAGTGCGAGTTTTCATGGAATTGTCTGGGCGACCCAAAACTTTTGAACGGAAGTGCATGTGTATGTATGAATATATAAATATGTATGTACCGTATGCAAATATGTATGTGCAGGGATGCTCCCCGTGGTTTCCACCCGGGCACTCTCCAACTTCGAGCTGACCCTCAGCCCGGACGGCACGCGAGTGGGCAACCACCGCTGCTCCAACCTGCTGGACCACCACGAGGTCCAGACCCGCCACGGCTTCCTGACCTGACGCCACCCGCAACGCCGAGGTGATCGGGGAGACCTCGCCGTACCAGTACAGCGCCGCGCTGAGGGGAGCGGGCACCCTGCGCTTCTACCGCAACCTCAACCTGGAGGCGTGTCTGTGGGAGTTCACCAGCTACTACGACATGTCGGAGCTGCTCAGCGACTGCGGGGGCACCATCGGCACCGACGGCCAGGTGAGGGGTTCACAGCCTAAATAGAGGACCACGCGGTGGGGGGGGGTCGGAGCATCGTAGCATCGTAGCCTTGTAGCCTCTAGCCTCGTAGCCTCGGAGCCTCGGAGCCTCGTAGCCTCGGAGCCTCGTAGCCTCGTAGCCTCGGAGCATCGTAGCCTCGTAGCCTCGTAGCCATAACTGCCGGCTACGAGGCTAGCAATTTGTTGTTCCGATTCTGCCTGAGCAGCAGTTGATCTTTGGATAAGTCGTTTTGTGAATAGTTGTACGGTGATCCCCTGTTGTGCTGTCCGTATAATCTGTACTAACCGACTCATAATGATTCCAAAAATACTCAACTTCTCATCGCGTTATCATTGTTAACATTCGTGGCAGGCGGAAGCTCGCCAAATGCTCTTCGGCAAAATTGGCACAAGGAAGGGATTTTGAATAATTATTTTGGTACGGCATGATTTGCCAGAGGAAAAAAAATCCCCCAAATCTGTTTGTTCTGGCACTGCCATCTGCCTGTAAACCGCTCTTCAATTCAGTGTTATTAAGCGGAGGTGTGTAGCCTCAATGCTAAATCATCAGGTGACCGGGTTACCCCCTCAGAATATCAGAGGCTATTCACGCAGTAACGCCTGCATAAATAACACCCAGTAACCCATGGAGGCAAATGCAGGCTCTAATGCAAGCTAATTCGGTTTTCCTTTAATAATACAAATGATAATAATTCATTGTATTTATATTGTTGTTTTTCAAGGGCACACAAAGTGCTTTAGATAGTGAGTTTATGAGAGTATCATTTATATAACTTTATCGATCCCAGATGGCAAATTTAGGTGGCAGAGAGTAGCAAGCACGGATCAGGGGGTAGAATAAAATAAATTAATTAAAAATGACAAACGATGACATGAGTAAATATTCCCCCCCCCCAAAAAAAAAGCCTATATTGATATTCTCTATATCTACAATTCTAATAGTTGAGTTGGAGAGGTTGAATCGCAGACCACCTCCACTACAAGTAGGCAGCGCCCACCTGGGTGATGCCAGCACCCCTCACTGGCTATCTCATAGCTGAGGAGGGAAACTATCCAATCAAGAGACCGGGGGCCAGTACCCCGGGTTTAGCCCCCCTACTCTTACGATGAGTGCCATGGGGGTCTTAAGTGACCACAGGTATTCAAGACAATCCCAGTGTTTCTCGTTGTGAAACCGAAACGTGTGACATACTCCATGTGTCAGAAATGGTTGCTACGATGCGGCACGCTTTGACCGGTAAGAATGTCTCAGGGCGGGGCACGCCACTGACGTAATAGATAAAGATGAAAGAATAACACTGATGGTTTAAGAAATTGACCTCTCTGTTCAGTGGCGTGTCACTTGCCGTAGGTCAAGATGGATGAATGGCTTCCAGTATCGGTTTCACTCGCTCACTTGTGTCACTGTAACCTCTGTCTGTAATAGAGCATCACGGTCAACCGTCTACCAGCACACCTTGCCTCGCCGGCAAGGCACAGCGATTAGGAACCACCGAGAAAGGCGATGGACGACCTCCAGATCATGGCTTGAGCGAGGGGTTTCACGTTGCGAACCGGTGATTTGCTCTCCACGTCCACTGGTAGTTCATCGTTTCTAGAGGAATAAGCCAGTTAAAAATCGGTTATTGGATGTAATTGTTCCACATCATTTTCAAGTAAAGTTTAATAAGATAACCCCAATTCAGAGACCAGAAACCAAAATGCTTGACATTTCATATGTGGTTCTGCCTCTCCCCCCCAAGTGAAGTGAGTGCACCTCCTCCCCCCCCCCTCCAAAGTGAAGTGAGTTCTGGAGGGTGCAGCCGGTGGAACAGAGCATGTGCAGAGCAGTGAAACGGGAGCAGCTTTATCACATCTGGAGTCGTTACGCGTGGGTCCTCCACAGCAGGAGAATTCAACCTTCCAGTAATGCAGAAAATACCAATTCAGCGATTTTTATTGGCCTGTTTTATGGGTCAGTTCGGGCCTGTAACTGCTAACTGCACTTGTCCCCTATTCTTTCCGAGGAGCCTCGGCTGTTTGTGTTTCTGTGTTGTTTCCTCGATGAATCAGAGGAGCTAAAACCCTTCCTAACTCTCCCAGGCTTTTCCTTTTAAGACCCGCAAGCCAGGGGAGGGAGGAGCAGCCTCAAAGACAAGCTAGCTTACGTGTTAATCATGAAGCTAACACTGTCGGCGAACCCCCTTACAACGGGACTGTTATTAGCGATCTGTATCCTGTCAGGGGGAAGAAGTGAATCAGCCGCCCCCCCCCCCCCCCCCCTGTAATAAAAAGCCTTCCCTCTGTCGCGTACCTCCCCCGTGGCGTTCCTCTCTACAGAGGCGCGGCCGCTGTGTGGAGACACGCCGGGCGAGATCCGCCGTCTTGGCGACTGCTGTGAAGGCCTTTCAAGTCGTCCGTGATCCGCCCCGGACGCCTTTAATAAGACTAGACGCTCAGCTAAGACGCCAGCTAAGACGGGGCGGGCGGGTCAAAAAACAAAACCAAAAAACTGAACAAAATAAATCAAGAAGTCGACAGGGCTCCCACGTCGCTCGGCCCGCGCCCCTCCCGCTGAAACATTATTTATTAACACCGTTCCTACGGCGCTGGTGTCTCAGCACTGGGCTGGTTTCTCTCTCGGTAGCGGCGTGCGCCTGTGTTGTGTGTGTGTGTGTGTGTGTGTGTGTGTGTGTGTGTGTGTGTGTGTGTGTGTGTGTGTGTGTGTGTGTGTGTGTGTGTGTGTGTGTGTGTGTGTGTGTGTGTGTGTGTTTGTGGGTCGCTCTCTACAGCGCTCAGGCTTGTTAATATAATTGATGGCTCTACTTGAGCGTGGCCGGGAGTTCAGTCAACAAAAAGGCATTCGCCGCCGCGATGACAGCCAGCTCTTAATGACTGGAGAGGACTGGACTCTGGCCTCTTAAGGGTTAATGGGGATGTAGTGGGAGCTCTTTCTCTTTGCTGATCGCAGGAAACACCAGCAGCAGACCTCAAGGTGAGGGCGATTTAGCTTTAATGCACCGCGGCCATTAATAAATCCGGGCTATGCCAGTGTGGTTTATTCAATACTAAACATCGCTCAAGTGGGATTATTTTTTTTATGGGATTCATTTATCTCTCAGTGGTTGGTGTAAATAGAAGATCAGTTGAAGATAAAGGTTTATCTGCTCTTGCTGTGTGCGGTGCAATCACACCACAGTTAATGGAAACGTACAGGGTGTAGTTTATCTGCGTCCTCCACGATTACATTGATGGGAAAGTCACTGGAAGAAACCACAAAGTAAGTGGAATGGATGAAAGGGTTGGTGCGCTTACTGAGTAAAACAATCCAATAGTACCAAAATATTGAGGCCAAGGAGAGCCGCAGACACAGACTTCAGGTTTGAATCGCATTTGTCCGTAAAACCCACGGAATAAGCAAAAAGAAAAGATGGCTGCCCTCGTTGCCACGGTTACACCCAGCGACCGCTTGCGTGTGCGCAGTGATGGTCGGGGCCCACCACTGCGGTGGTGAGGAGATGAGGAGGTGAGGAGACAAGGAGGTGAGAAGATGAGGAGGTGAGGAGATAAGGAGGTGAGGAGATAAGGAGGTGAGAAGATAAGGAGATGAGAAGGTGAAGAGATAAGGAGATGAGGAGGTGAGGAGGTAAGGAGATGAGTTGGTGCAGAGATAAGGAGGTGAGGAGATAAGGAGGTGAGGAGATAAGGAGTTGAGAAGATAAGGGGATGAGAAGATGAGGAGATAAGGAGGTGAGGAGATAAGGAGGTGAGGAGGTAAGGAGATGAGTTGGTGCGGAGATAAGGAGGTGAGGAGATAAGGAGGTGAGGAGGTAAGGAGATGAGGAGGTAAGGAGGTAAGGAGATGAGGGGGGCTGCTGCTGGCGCCCGAGGGTGTAGGGCACGTCTTCACACGAACACTGAGCTAGTGGAGGCAGGTTCCCCCCCACAGCCACTAGGAGATACCTGAGATACCTGAGAGGGAGAGGGGGGAGGGAGGGAGAGAGAGAGAGGAGAGAGAGAGAGAGAGAGAGAGAGAGAGAGAGAGAGAGAGAGAGAGAGAGAGAGAGAGAGAGAGAGAGAGAGAGACCTGAGAGGGAGGAGAGGAGAGAGAGGAGACTGAGAGAGAGAGAGAGAGAGAGAGAGAGAGAGAGAGAGAGAGAGAGGGAGAGAGAGAGAGAGAGAGAGAGAGAGAGAGAGAGAGAGAGAGAGAGAGAGAGAGAGAGAGGGGGGGAGAGAGAGAGACCTGTGAGAGAGGGAGAGAGACCTGAGAGGGCGAGGGGGAGAGAGAGAGAGATATACCTGAGAGATATAAACATAACATGAGAGAGAGAGAGAGAGAGAGAGAGAGAGAGAGAGAGAGAGAAGAGAGAGAGAGAGAGAGAAGAGAGAGAGAGAGAGAGAGAGAGGAGAGAGAGAGAGAGAGAGAGAGAGAGAGAGAGAGAGAGAGAGAGAGAGAGAGAGAGAGAGAGAGAGAGAGAGAGACACACACACACACACACACAGAGGGATAAAAGAAAGAGGGACACCTGAGATACATGAGAGGGGGAGCGATCCCTGAGTGATATATACCTGAGACAGCAAGAGAGAGAGAGAGAGACAACTGAGATACATTGAGAGAGTGTAAGAAAAATAAAGAGAGGCACCTGGGAGAGTGGGTAATAGTTTGAGAGAGAGACATTGAGTAAGAGACAGTGAAAGAGGGAGGGAGGGAGAGACTGAGACACTGAGACACTGAGTGGGAGAGACAGAGACAGAGACACTGAGACACTGAGTGGGAGAGACAGAGACAGAGGTACCTGAGAGAGAGAGATATGTGGAGTGTGAGAGACAGAGAGAGAGCAGCAGGGGCTGAGAGGGGAGAGAGATTCCTCCCTGACTCACCCTCCACGGTGGTGGGGCTGTGGTGTTTGCTTTTATGTTTGACTAAGAAACACTGTGGCTTTTCCTTTTTCGTAAAGTCGACAAACGTCTTTGATGCAATTCCAGAAAATGTCTTGAAAGCAAGCCCTTGGGCCACGCAGCTTTGGTGGCACGTCGCCACTCGGGTCTGGCAAACAACGTAACGAAATAAATTCATTAATTGCTGGATTATATTTAATTTGGCTGGGAAGGTGTTTTTTTTCTGTATACAATGCAACGAAACTTTAAGAGCGTCTTGCAAATCAGGTATCTCAATCTGGAGTGTTATAAAGTAGGCTGCATTCACATTTTCATTTATTATTTTTTTCATTTTTCATTCTTGCTTTATCCAAGTGACTCTCAAATGGTTTGCGAAAAATCAAAGCATAAATGTTCAATTTCAGAAAAAGGGACTTCGACATGAAGTCAAGGTACTTTTTAAGATAAGAGATACGATTCTATAAATCCCAGACAGAATCCTAGACAGGAGGGATAATACTCAGCAGCCTTTGAATGTGAACCATGGTTGTTTCTTCAGGTGCTGAACCTGGTCCAGTCCTACGTGACTCTTCGCGTGCCCCTGCACGTGTCCTATGTCTTCCACTCGCCGGTGGGCGCCGGCGGCTGGCAGCACTTCGACCTGCAGTCAGAGCTCCGACTCACCTTCGTGTACGACACTGCCATCTTGTGGAAGGACGGCGTAGGGAGTCCGCCGGAGGCTGAGCTACAAGGCAAGGAGGCTGCTATCGACTTTCAGTACTTTGTGTTCTTCTTCAAAATAAGTAGCTTTAGAAAAAGCTAAATATTTGAAGAACGGAATCATGAACAATAAGCGAAATAATTGTTTTACCTAAATTGAATTGAATGTCATAATACAAAAACGTTAAATTGATATTGAAAATATAAAAATGTATATATTTAATAACGCAACACATATTTGCTCTTTCATATTTGTTTCATAATCAAATTTTATTGCCGTTAGAAACAAATTAAACATTTGTAGCTGACTTTACAAATTTCACCTTCCAGTCATCCATTCCAAAGCCTCGTAGTTCATCAGTGTTTGCTGTATTCCAGGTGCTCTGTACCCAACCAGCATGCGCATCAACAGCCAGGGCCTCCTGGTGGTCAACTTCCGCACCGAGGCCCGGTTCAGAGGCTTGTTCGTGCCCTCTCACCCAGGTAGGCTCCCACCACCTACAGGCCAACCGCTATAAAGCTGTGACAATCCTATCCAAAGCTTGAAGGTAGTCTAAGGTCTTCTTCAAGAGAGTGTTATTCTTACAAACATAATACATATTTACAACAAATATGCCAAATACAAGATATGTCCACAAACACATGGATAAAAGTGGTGGTGGTGGTGGGCTGATCTAGCCATCATATATCTGGGACGACACTCATTTGTGATGTGACTGGAGGGTAGATAATAAAATGTAATAAAAGCGCCGGTCATGGCTCATAAAAATCACCGATTGTAAAATAGGCCCTTTAAAAAAAAAATGTAAGAACCTGAATATTCACTGCTTCCTACTCTAATTTAATCTATTTGAGACAAATCCAGTTAAACACACCTGTATTAAAATGCAAATCATACTGTGTGTGATATCTGTTAGTTCAACCATTTATTTTACCACCAACTGCTTGGAAGGAATTCTGACAACATTATTACATCTATGGTGAAATATTATGTTGAGGGAGTATGCTAATCAACTTTCTCTCACTTTAAGTGTGATTTCATGAATAATTCAATCCATAATTGCTCTGTTAGTTCTCTGGCAGTGATACAAGCCATCAAATATTCACATAACTCCAGTGTGTTAACCTTGCTTAACTTTGTCCGTCAGTCTTAATCTTGGAGTCATACCTCTCTCCCCCCCCCCCCCCCCCCCGCCTGCCGTCTGTCTCTCTAGCCTCGTTGATGTCGTCCATGGTCATGTGTCCGGACCACCCCGGCTTGTCTTTTAACCTGAGCCTGGTGCGGACAGAGCCCACCTACAGCCAGCCCATCCAACAGTGGACCTTCGTCTCGGACTTCGCCGTAAGGAACTTTGGGTTTGAGGATCTGCTTTGATAGCCTGGACTTCAGCAGACCTTGCTAGAGCTAGCTGTTAAGTGCAAAAAAAAAATCAACATTCCTCTCCTTGCGCTGGGGAATGTTTTGCAACTGGCTACGCTCCGTACGCTAAGCTAGGCTAACGTGAATGCAGCTTAAGCTGAGGTAGGCAGTAAGATATCATTCTTGAGAACTGAGTTGACCCTAGAAGGATGTGGTGGGTGGCTGTGCTGTGTCCGTGCGTGCGTGAGAGTTCAGATGTGTCCTCAATGCTTGGTGAAGCTGATGAAAGTGATGGAACGCGTTAAGCTTGACGTTCTTGTGGATGGGCTCTGCTAGGTGCGCGACTATTCGGGGTCGTACACAGTGAAGCTGTTGCCATGCACGTCCCCCCCCAACGTGGAGTACAGCATCCCCCGCACCTGCAACCCCCGGGACCCCGTGACCTTTGACCTGGACATCCGCTTCCAGCAGGTGACTTTACATTTAAATCACATTCACTTTTCAACATTGTGTGTGTTTCCTGTCTGTTAACATGTCTCCCTGTGTGTCTCTCCCAGCGGACGACCTGTCTGTCTCTCGGTGTGTTAACCTGTCCGTGTGTGTTTGTGTGTGTGTGTGTGCGTATATCTGTGTTTCAGGACCCCGTGGCAGCCTCAACACCCAGCGGGTGCTCCTCTTTAAGAGAGCTCTGTGGCTCCCTCAAGGGTTTCTTTCTCCTTGTTGACCTGTCTGTGTGTATACCTGTCTGTCTCTGCAGGTGAGCGACCCCGTCGCGGCAGAGTTCAGCCTCAACACCCAGCTCCTGCTCCTCTCCAAGAGAGCTCTCTGGCTCTCTGACGGCTCCATGGGCTTCGGGCAGGAGAGCGACACCGCTTTCTCTCAGGGTAACACGTCATTATTTGGCTGATCCAGAATCAGAATCAGGATCAGGATCAGAATCAGAAAGGATTTAATTGCCAAGAAGGGTTTTAACCCAACCAGGAATTTGGCTTGGTGAATAAGGTGCATACATTAAGACAATATAAACAAGCAGGGGCATAAGTGAACAATTAAAAATAGGATGAATAGAATAAAATAAATCCATTGATCCATTTGGGGTTTCAAAGAATGGAAGAATTCAGTAAAGTTTTAGGGAATCAGAATCGACTCCAACAACAAGTGTTCTGACTCAGATATACCCTTCAGGAAGGTTATGCGGTACTTGAATTTTGTAAGATCTGATTGTATGCTTTGGTTGTTCCCGGCGTCACCTTTTAGCGGCTTTTGATAAAATAGTCTGAAATGTTAATAAATATAAGTGTCATGAAAATGTAAGGGCTGGAAACCTCAGGCCCACGTCCAGTCAGACTACGTTAAATATACTGAGAGATAAATGCAACAATATCTAGGATATGAAGCCATGTGTTCAATCAAATGTCAAGTTATTGTAAGTCGCTTTGGATAAAAGCGTCTGCTAAATGCCCTAATTGTAAATGTAAATGTAAGTTCATTTGTAGGAAAGAATGCTTTCTGTCTTTTCCCAATGTTCTTCATCCATGTTCCCCATGTGTCCCGCTGTGTGGTGCGTGCGTGCGTGCGTGCGTGCGTGCGTGCGTGCGTGCGTGCGTGTGTATGTGTATGCGTGTGTGTGTGTGTAAATATAACAATATGACCTAACCGTGTACGCGGTGCTCCTGCAGGCGATGTTATCTACGGTCGAGTGATGGTGGACCCGGTACAGAACCTGGGGGACTCCTTCATCTGCAGCATAGAGAAGATCTTCCTCTGCACCGGAGCAGACGGCTACGTCCCAAAATACAACCCGGACAACTTTGAGTTCGGCTGTCTGGCCGACGCACCCTCGCTGCTCTATCGCTTCAAGATCATCGTGAGTAAAAAAACTAGAACAGCTAACTCACTAACCACTTACCACTGCACCCTAACTACTGCGCAACACCGCGGCGCAGAGGTTAGCATATGGGTTAAACGCCGCTGGGATCTTTCATGGAGGAGTTTGTCAGTTGTTCACATGGGTGTGCTTCGGTTTCTCCACACACACACACACACACCCCGAAAGACCTACATTCACTTAATTCACTTTCATTCTCCTGCCCTTGAACAAGGCACCGGCTTTAAACCTTGGCGTAGTCGCTGGGCCCTGCACTGCGGCTTTCAACCAGGCTATCCAAGCCCTTTAGCTTATCGCTGGCCGCCAGTTCGGCCGGCAGAACAATTACCCTGCCCAGACCCTTGTTGTTATTTCAGACAAAACCTTCCTTGATATTAAAACCATATTCCAAGGAGTTAGATACATATATAAGCCCCTCCATTCTGAAGAATGGTATTTTCTTCCCCAATCTTCTAGGGAGGATGGAGTCCAGCCACTGTGTAATTCAGTCTCATATTACGGGCCAATTCCAACAGAGAATAGCCGATCGACTGATCTGTGTACCATGAAGAAGTCTGCATGGAACCATATTCTAGCAACCGTGTGTCCTAAGCCTCTTTGGTGTGCGCTCCACGTACTTTAAGCCACTCAGGATTATAAAAGGCTCATTTAAGTTTTGGACCCAATTTAGGTATTACTTTCTTAACCAGACGCCATTCTCCATGCCAATCACGACCCAGCGATTATATCAAACCCACGCGCGTGGATGCAGGAGGCGCGCTCAAACTGTGATCGAGACCTTAGGTGGAAAAATGTGCAAATGACCTGTTCAAAGAAATCTGTGACTGGAAAAAGAATATTTCACTTTCATTTTTATCTTCCTCCCACGTTTTCCATCATAGACTTCGTCAGGCAGCCGGCTAGAGGACTGTATTCCTGTGATCCATCAGAAACAGTTTATAGGAATAGAATTCATGACCAGTTATTAGCTAGAATCCTCATCCTTCCTTTAAATCAATATCCTTGCCCATTTTGGGGGTCTAGGGTTAGTGAGTGTATTCAAATATGGCCTGTCAAGCCCATTGAGACTGTAATTGTGATTAGGGGCTATACAAATAAATCATACTTACATTGGCTTAATCATCATTAAATATCATGCGAGAGCGATTTTGGTTGGGAGATCCCTGATACAGTTTGACATTGGAACCACATTAGAAAGTTCTTGAATTAGGCTCTGTGGGTACAGCTTAACGCTTTCCACAGACTCTCCAATCATCCTTTTAAGGAGAAACTAGCCAAAATGTCCCAGAAACCCAAATGTTTGTGGTTCTTTTCAGCCTTGACGTTTTTTAATCCAACATTTTCCTTTATTTTGATCCAAGAAATACACCCAGTCCCTGAGCCAATAATTGGGATGTTTAGTGTGGATCCAAGGGGGCTGAAGCCGTCGTATTGCTTGGTCCGTTTTCGGCAGCCTTTCTGTCACGCTCAGACAAACACCTCATCCCTCTCAGGCCGGGGTCCGTTCCACCAGCGTCTCGTCCACTCTGGGTGGGAGGGATTCATTAAAAACTTGGCAGAGCTGGAATACACTCAGAGATCTCTCGATTAGTTTTAAAACCTGCCATCCGTTCCCTGGGCTATTTTGATTCCAGCATATCCTGTGCATAGAGGGAGGTGACAAAAGTCTGTAAGTAAGCCCACCACATGGGCGCTATCCTGGAGCGCTGTCTGTGACTCAGAGATGCGCTGGCTTCCTCCGTCTCTCAGCACACCATGGTGCACTCATAGCGTGACGCTTGGCGCTTGGCTGGGGGTTGGGTGTAGTTATCGAGAAATGCACAAACAAGAAAGTGTTTTTTAAAGGTTGGGATCAATGCTCATTGCTAGTCATACTTCTAGGTTTGGCCTCGACGCTCATCTCTGGGCTTTCCCACCTGATTGTTCACCTCCTCCCAGGACAAGGCGCAGCCCGAGACCCAGGCCCGCACCTTCGGGAGTCTGGCCTTCGAAGCCTACCTTGCCGTGGACGACCCCGCCGCGCTGGCGCTGGTCCGCCAGCCAGGATCCGACGGCTTCAGGATGGCCTCCTCGGCTCTGTTCCAGGTCGGGACGCTCCAGCTCCTCCACTCTCCCCGCCACTAAACAAATGATCAGATGTTGGATATTTCCCTTATGCTTTACTACGTAACCAAAGAAGCTTTAGGAAAACAAGCAAGTCAACTCAAGAGATAAGGAAACAGAAGCCTGGAGGCTTCAGTGAACCTCTTATGAATAGATCCATATTGTTTATGGGCTTCTTGTGCCGTCACGGGCCCACAGACAGTGTGTTGTATGAGAGAGGGAAGGACATAGACCCAGGGTCTGACTGCAGGTGAGAATCAACCCTGGGTCAATCCGGGCCATAAAGACCACATGCTGAGCGCCCTAGCCTCCCTAAACCCTGCTAAAGTTACGGTTAAGGGTTTCCGGCTTGGTGGCGGTTCCGTTGGGTTCTACTAATAACACCGTTGGGGTGCCTCCTTTCTCCCCGTCCCCAGGTGGCGGCAGGGAGGGAGTGGTTCATCCACACCATCTACACCGTCCGCTCCCGGGAGAACGCCAACCGCGGCATCGGGAAGCGCAGCCTGGAGTACCACTCGGTGAGCCGCCACGGCCCACCGGGCCGGGCCCGCCCGCGGAGGTCCGCCACCCAGCTCCCGGACCCGGTGGAAGGGATCGGCACCGAGAACGACCGGGGGACCAACATCCTGCACATCGCGCTGGACCGCGGCCCCGGGGCCCGCCAGCGAGGGCACGGCCCCCAGGAGGAGGACGCGGCCCCCGCGGTGGTGCCGCGGGAGCTCAACCAGCGGGAGGAGGGCGACGAGCGTCTGGTGCTGATCATCGGCGTCTTGGTGGGGCTGCTCCTCATCGCGCTCGTCGCCGTGGCGACCGCCCTGCTCGTGCGGTCCAGGAAAGACAAGTCGGCCGCGGGCAGAGAGCCTCCGGTGTCGGCCAGCACCGAGCCCATGGTGGGTGGAGGGGGAGCCGGAGACAGCTCCGAGGTCTGAGGAGACGGGTAGGGCGCGGTGAACAGCAAACGCTTTTGAGTTACTGTTTAGAAGTTTTGCAAGTGCCTCAAACTGGGTGACGGTGAGGGGGCGGTTCGGCCGGTAGCGGACACAAACTGGGGGCACATTCTGTCCTCGAGGTTACGTTTGATATTTGTACTTGAAGCGACGCGTCCCTCCCCGGAGGAGAACCGATGAGAGAATCGGCTGACAGGCTTTCGTCCACCTCTTCGCGATCATGATTCCTGTTTTGCTTTTCGGTGGCCGTTTTTGATCCAAAAATGTATGTTGTGAGTCCAAAGGTGCTACAGAGAAGCCTTTTATGATTTCAGCTTTTTTTTTTTTTTGTGTGTGTGTGTCGGAAGACGTGGAACAAGTATTTTTTGCAAATGCTAAAGTCGGTAAACTGAAACTGCTGTGTATGTTTATGTGTCACTGAGTCGCGACACTGTAATGTTTAGCTTTTAATGTTTCTAAAAATCCTGTTTCCCTGCGTATGACTTCATGATTTCATATGTGCCTAAAAACAAATCCTTTGTTATTGATTTCAGACATCCTTTGTGTGTCACCACTTATAATATATTTACACGTTTTATGTCTTTACGTCTTACGCATTTATTTTGCATGCATTTATTTTTGTATTCTTCTGTGTGGTTGTACTATAGAACGGTATTACACATGTCATCCATATGTGACAAATCGACTGTACTGTGTTAGAGCTACTGTAAACCAAACTCCTCAATGGGGTTTTTTTTTGTTGATTTTTCGCAGTGAATTCCCGTGACAACCAGTGTTCATCAGTCGGTCTTTGTTCTGCTGGTCCAACTGCTGGTCCAAACACAGCTTGATTTCAAGGCCCTGAAAAGAAAATACGAAACCCAACCTGCGTCGACTCAGTAGATTGAAACCCCAAATTTCAAGACAGCTGGCCTGCGGTGTACAGTGTGCTACAGTGTGTACAGTGTGTTTTACACCCTGCCATTACCATTATCATAATCATTAATATTATGACATGAGAGAGGGGGAGAAGTTCTGGAGATTTAACCTTGAAAGAAATAATTATCGATCCTTTCTACAATAGGGCTGAGTTGGTTGGTTCATTCTTTTTTTTATACCTTATAACAGTTGAAAGGGAATATTAATTGTTTTATATAATCGTATAGTTGTACCTTCCATTCAGATATACTTCCTCTTGATTGTTTTAATTATTTATTTTTTTATATTGACGATATCCCCTCCCAATCCCCCACCCTTTCGTTATGGACTTCTAGAAAAAGATATAGCCATACATTTATAAATATACATCTCAAAGTGAACATTCTGCGTGCCATCTGAAAGTGTCCCCTATAAGAGGGAATGCCAGGCTCTGTGTTGTGGTTTGGAATACTTTCATTATTCATGAAAAAGGGAAACATAGTGAATTTCCATTGATTACCTCATACCGTGCCGTCCGATAAACTCTTGACTCCGCCGCTTCCTGAAAAAGGTCACCTTGATTTTGATTTTGTTTTCCAGAGAGAACAAACCTTTCTATGCAACCTATGAAATCATGTTGTTCCCTTCCATTGTTGTGCGTGATTCGTCTGTCCACGATCTACTGCATCCACGCGATGACTAAGGGTCTCCCGTTCGGTCATGTTCACCGCAGCGAAGATGGTAGAATACCTTCTGCCTTTACGCTCATGAATGTTTGTACTGTATATATACACAGACAATGTAAGACTTATGAATATACACCGTTTGGATGTTTTGGGAATGGTTCTGTTTCAATAAAGACTATGTGCTCTAAGTATTTCTAAGTTGGACCACAAGCACAGAAAAGTCTAAATAAATTAATAAAAACCGAATGAATTAGATTATCTTCCTCAATCAACAAACATTCATCATATCCTCCTTTAATGCGTGCCACCGTCTGGCAACTAGATATAATAGAATATATTCGTTACCCAGTTAAATATCCATTTGACTGTCTAATAACCCGTTAGCACAGCTGATAGAAGCAGCTCTGTTTAAATCAACGTTTTTTCCGTGAGAGCTCTCTGAACTGCATCACAATATATTTTCTTCGATGTCAAGAAGTTTTGTTGTGGTAAACTGCCCCAAACCAGTTAAGAATCAATGGAGTGTGATAGAGAACAATCTCACTCAGCCTTCGGGGGAATCTTATTAAAGATACTGTGAGATGAATTAATGACATTTAAGGGGAGGCAGGACTTCACTTCACATCAACTCAGAAGCGCCTCTACGCCAAGAACTGGATTATTGGATTTTTGCAATGGATTTGCCTCCCTCTCTCTCCCTCCCTCTCTCTCGCTCTCCCTCTCTCTCTCTCCCTCTCTCTCTCTCCCTCCCTCCCTCCCTATCTCTCTCTCTCCCTCTCTCTCCCTCTCTCTCTCTCGCTCTCCCTCTGTGGTTGTTTGCGTGTGCGTGCGTTCCAATTACCCTCTATATATAATTTCAGTCCATTGCTCAGTTTCTTTTTAATATTCTGTAATAATTGAACCAACATTATTGAATGCCTGCTGCCATGTACTGGCCCTGCTCATAGCAAATATGACTATAAAAGCAATAAAACAAGCAATTTGAGAGCGCTTTTCTACAACATCGTTGCCTATCAATATCAGTAACTAACTTTAATATTATTAGATAACAGTTTAACGTTTCATAATAAACATCACTCCACATCTCCGTAAACCATGTGCTTTTATTACCAGTGCATATTAATAGAGAAACAGAATCATTTGGACCGGTGTGACACAAGTTAAAAGAGTGTGTAAAAGAACACTTGATAATATTGTTGGGCTAATGGTTGGCTAATGGGCAGCCAATTGCACACCTGTAAAAAAAGGTGTGCGAGGCTTCCGTTTGGCAACAAGTCACAGAATGGATTAGGTACGTACAAAATGCTAGCCAGCACTCTATAGAACACTGCTTAGAGTGTTACTACAACAGCTTCAAAGGGCCCCTGTGATACTGATTAGCCACTAAGCAGTTACAAAATCAACCCATTTGTGACATCATAAATGGACGTGTCCACGCAGATGTGCAATGGCTAGCTCAGCCTCTACCTAGCTAGTTGGATAATATTCACTGGGTAGGCTGTGGGGGTTGTTTAAAGGACTAATCATCATTACACTCGTTGGTAGAATAGGGGCCCTTTAAGAGGCTCGAGTTGTATTGGTTGATATCATCAACCAACCTCTTGGGTTCATCTGTTCATATGTACCTAGTCCATCTACTGCTGTGGCACCAGCGCTCAAGGGACATTACACAAAACGGACACCAGAGGGAGACAGAGGGAAAAGTGGCATCAGTCACGGTGCGACTCAACACGTTGACACAGGCAAACAGATATTTATGAAATGTGGAGTTCTGAAATCCATCATTTTACATGAATGCCATCAATATTAGACGGCGAATTTGATGGCTAATCTCTTCTAATAAATGTTGTAATCTACAGGGGTTCTGATGATGAAGCAAACATACATTGCGAAGCATCTCCTATAAAGTCTACCGGTCACTTTAGATCAACCGAAATTTTCTTCAACGACTTTCGACCACAAAGCAAAATTTGAAAAAAAATCCACAATGAGATCAATACACAATGAAGAGCCAATTTCTTCACCACCATGGTAAAGAGAAAATAAATAAATTGTTTGTCTTTCCAATGTGTGTGGAAGTAATTAAGTATGAGAGATCTGCACTAAATTAATGAGCCACACAGTTCCGGGGATATCGGAGCTTCTAAAAATGGTGGCTTCACAGATAATGGGGTTGGACGACCCCGGGCAGGAAGTCATCATCAACAAAGGGATGTAAATGGTACAGGACTGTGGCAACTACAACTCACCCCCCTATTCGTGCTTCAACACCACGCAAAGTTTGATGCTCCCCCCCCCAAAAAAAGATATGAAATTAGAAAAATAAATTTGTAAATGCTGAACTAGTGTAAAAAATTAAATTAGCCCCCCCTTTTTTTTTCTTCTTTTTTTTTTCCTCCCCCCCCAAAAAATACAAAGAAAAATGTAAACATCCCAAAAAAATATTGTGCTGTTTAGATTTTGCAATAAATATGAAAACACTACTTCTCTGCAAGCATGTGCTGGGTACATCTCTCCAAAAACACACTTTAGTACAGCTGCCGTACACACTTTAAATGTCTTTAAATGCTGGGGTCTATCCAAAAGGCTGCACGTGTGTGTGTGTGCGTTCGTGCGTGCGTGCGTGCGTGTGTGCGTGCGTGTACTGTGTGTGAGTGTGTTTCAAAATCGTAGCACATGTATACACGGAGTTGATAGCAATATACACAATATACATTTATGCATATACAGTACATACAGCAAATCAATGCACAGATGGCGTGTGGAGAGCGAGATGTAATGTTGTTGGTTTTCATCGTCATATATTATGTATTTTCATATACAAAGTGTATCTGTTGCGGTAAAAGCGAAGCGCAGCTCAGTCCACTGACGGCACTAACTACGTTTATAGTAAAAGCAGACCAGCCCGGTCAAAGTATGGGCGTGTGTGTGTGCACGCGCGTGTTCTCGCCCAGGCATTCAGGGCCAGACGAAACGTCATGCATATGGACAAGGTATGGCTCATTATACTCTTTACACAGGCCATCTTCACCCCCCCCCTCTGGGCTGGGATCTTAATACGAGGTTTAGAACACGCTCAATGCGAGTCGGGAAACAAACCACCGTGTGTGTGTGTGTGTGTGTGTGTGTGTGTGTGTGTGTGTGTGTGTGTGTGTGTGTGTGTGTGTGTGTGTGTGTGTGTGTGTGTGTGTGTGTGTGTGTGTGTGTGTGTGTGTGTGTGTGTGTCTTTTCATGGTATTGTTAAATGGCCCCTCCTGTAGACAGCTGTGAGGACGCTCTTCTGATGGTGGCTTTGAGGGCCCCCTACTGGACAAAGTGAAAAGGGACTCTGGCAATTGGAGCTCTAATGGCCTATAGGGGTGTTGACTTTGATGGGTCCCCTACTCTAGATAGCGGCAAGGGGCCCCGAGCATTAATATCTGTAAGGGCCTCCATTGATGGTCGCAATTAGGGGCCCCTAGTGTCGATGGCTGTGAGGGGCCTTTAGTAATGGTAGATGCAAGGGCCTCTATTGATGGTATTCATTCGGGGGGGGGCCCTGCTTATGATGGCAGAGCTTAGAGGCCCCTAGTGACGGAAGAGGTGAGGGCCCCCTACTGTAGGTAGCGGTACACCTTGAAGCAGTGGTTCCCGGAGTCCGCCACGGCGACATGTCCGTCCGACGTGAGGGCCAGGCCCTGCGGCCCGTATAGAGGGTCTGCGGACGTGTTGATGTAGGACAGGAAGGAGCCTGAGCTGTCAAAGACCTACAGGGGGACACACACACACACACACACACACACACACACACACACACACACACACACACACACACACACACACACACACACACACACACACACACACACACACACACACACACACAGTTTCAGGTGAAGGTTCCTGAGGGAGATTAAGAGGTTTTGTCCTTCCTCTGTGGTAACTATTATAATATATGGGATTATATCCAGTAGGGGTGCAACGGATCACAAAACTCACGGTTCGGGTCACGGTTTTTGAGTCACGGGTCGGATCATTTTCGGATCAACAACCACAATAACGATAACAAGACAAATGTGACTTTAAATAAAATCTTCAAATGTGTAAAAACAAAATAAAGTGAAAAATTAGGGAATAATCCTGCTTCCTTTAAGCATAGTCAATATTTAAAAAAAACATTGATAGTAAATAATCCCTAACCCTGGATTTACAATTCAGGATGTCTGCATTGCCTGGGGAGAGTTTAGTCTACACTCTCCCAAGGCAATGCAGACATCCTCATCTTCTTTTTTTTTCATCAAGTATGGGTAGCGCGAAATACAGTTTCTGTCGTGTTTTATTTGTCATTTTGTAAATCCATTGATTTTTGTTGGAAGACTCATTTCTCATTGCAAGGGAGGTTGGTTGTAGTCTTTTCGCTCGGTTCTAGCCATACTGTTGATACGGAGAACCGAGCGAAAAGACTACAACCAAACATAAACATGTCCGGTTCCGGTTCCCGTTTCAATGGGATTTACGTAACGCCAAATAAAACGCAACAGAAACTGTATTTCGCTACGATACTTGATGATGTTGTTAATACCGGAATTGTCCTTTAAACATGCGCTGAACTTTTTTTTTTATCAGCTGATCCACGGATCACTTGCGTCCCGAAGCGTGAGGGTTGATCCGTACGGATCACGGGAAACCGTGAACCGTTGCACCACTAATATCCAGAGAGGGGGGGGGGTTCCTTCCAGGGACACATTAAGGGTGGGCACGGCCCCCTGTGTTAATGCTCTCCTACCTGAATGCGACTGTTGCCCCAGTCCGCCACGATGATGTTGCCGTTGGCATCCACGGCAACACCGGTGGGAGCGTTAAACTGGCCGTTCCCCTCGCCGTGGGAACCAAACTTAAACAGGAACTCTCCGTCCGCGTTGTATACCTGTGGGGGGGGGGGGGGGGGGGAGAGTTTGTTTTGGTCTTTTGTCATTGTTAGCATCGAGGGGAAAATAAATGGAACACCACGGATAACTCTTCGGGCAACGTGTCCGTAAAACAACGGCAATCATAAATAAAGTGCCACGTTTATTGATTTATATGACCTGTTCTCCCATCATTCAAATCAACCAATCGATTGAGTAATCACAGAAAGGAAGGGGGAGCCTCTATTGAAACTGGAATATCTTCAGATGGGGTAAATGATGATTCAAGGTGACATATTGTACCACCAGGTGTGAGTGTGGTTAGCCGTTACAAGCCGTTTTGAAACTCTGCCTCTTCTGACATCACAAGTGGGCGTGTCCACCTAGATGTGTGCTGGATAGATCAGTCTACCAGCTTACCCAGCGGACTGTAGCAAACGTTCATCTGTCCGTCATACATCTAGGTGGACACGCCAGCACACCTGGTGGTATAATGAGGCCCCTTTAATAATAACCAGGGCAGGACATACCTTCACTGAGTGGTTATGGAAGTCTGTCACGACGATCTCATTCTTGTTGTTCACTGCTACAAAGTGAGGACCTGAGGGAAGACACGCGGGGGGAGAAGGGAGGAAGACAGGAAGTGTGAGTCATCAGTCTTCAGGAGAGGAAATAGAGGAAGTAATGCGCTTAATATAGATACCCGTGACCAATCCCTCAACAGTATTTCTCCTTGCTAGTGTCTGGCTGGGGCCGGTGTTATAAAGGTATATCACTGACATAACAATAATTATCATCATTATTATCAACCTCAGCTTCCATTTGGTTGATGCATTATCTACAGCACTATAGGAAATTGCGATTGCATACACTTCTTAGCATGGGTTGGCCCGGTGGGAATCGAACCTCTGACCCTGGCAATGTTAACAACAAGCTCTGCTAATCTGGCTTCACAGAATCAAGACACAAAGACAAATACTGACAGATACGACAATAACAGAAAGGGCATTCAAGTGAAGTCCAAACTCAGGGTTTGGTCCCACAGCTAGACTCACACACCCGTCTGGGCAGTGGATAAGGATTACTTACTGAAGACGGGACCAGATTTACTAAGCTTCTGATCCAGTGCTATGTTTGCACCGCATTTTTCTAAAAGAAAAAGGGAGAGAACGAGGGGAGAGGAGATGTCAGAGATGCAAAGAGAGATGATGTCAAGAGAGATACAGTTAGGAGGTGATATCAGATTATATAGTATGGGCCCAAGGCGATTTTAACAAAAATAAAAATGGCTAGCATTTCAAGAACCATTTTTTTTTTTTTTACCAGATTTTAAGGAACAATGAATTACAATATTCATTATTTTCAAGCAGCAACAGAAAAGAATTTCATTATCTTAAAAGCGTAGGTTCTTTTGCACGGCAACAAGCAATGACTTGTGCGATAGACCTTACCCACCCACCAAATAATAAATAGAATCTTATTCAAGAACATGATGTTGTCTGACCCGACACGGCTGTTTGCTTTGGGCTCCAGGCAATCATTTTAAGATACTTTTAGTTTTCTGGTGAAGCAATGGTGCCTGAATCGCTTTCGGCAAAAAACAAAAAACAAAAAAAACATTGCACTAGGTAGTCTATCAGTGGTCCAGTAGCTATACACTTTTAGTAAAATTCAATTAGTGGGCTATCACTAATGCTGCGTTTTGATTGGCTGAGCTACTACTAGCGAAAACGCCGGCTTTGTAAACAAAAATAATGGCGGCTGCTTTGCGTTTTGATGAAGTTTCTGACGATTTTATAAGCTCATTATTAGATAAATCAGTTCCAAATGCAACAAAGATGTTTTTACTGCCCTACTAGAGTTGAATTTTACTAAAACAATTATCCCTCTCGCCCTCATGGGCTATGACTCAATAGCCCATTCGGGCTCGAGGGATAATTGTTAAATAGCTACTAGCTAGCTCGTCACTTTTTAATGTGAAGATCCATTACTAAAGCTAGCTGTTGCTAATACTAGCTGTTCTGGCTAACACTAGCTCCACAGACGGTACCTGCGAACTGTCTGTCTGAAGTTCCCTTGGCTCCGAACTTGGTGACTAGCTTCCCGTTGGCCTGGAAGATGAAGACGCAGCAAGCCTTGTTGTCCACGGTGATGATGTGTCCATTCTTGTCCACGGCTACACCCTTGGGTCCCATCAGACGGCCCACGCCTATCTTGCTCTGCCAGGAGCCAAGGGGGATGAGATCATGAGTTTCGTTGTGTTAACTTTCGACGAACACTTCCCTAATCCCGCCCTAACCTAACACTTCCCAACCTAGAGATCAAGGTTGTGTTCCAGAGAAATTCAGCTGTGTTGCTGGGCAGGGGAGTGTTATGTAGTGGCTAGTGTGTTTGAATCCCCATTGAAAGGTAGCGGATCTGATCCCCAGGCCTCCTTAAAAGGTTGGGTATGGGATATGTGAAACGCCAGCAGATTTTGAAAATACACGACTCAAATGGTCCTACCCCCTCTCCTTCAACGCTGACTCTGACTCCACCCATTCCAAGTACATGGACGCGCGATCACGCACGAGCGCGAACACAGATGCGCGAGAGCGAGCCAGGCTAGCTAGGTTAGAGTTTAGGCTTGTCTTCTAGTGGTAGGTCCAAATGTGGATTAGCTGGTTAGCTAGCTCCAGTAGCTACCGCAGGACAACAACAAACAGAAGCGTGCTCTGGGTCACGAGCTTTGAGTACACGCACGTAGGGGTCGCGCACGTAGGGGTCACACGCGGGGAGCGGGGGAGTGCAGTACGACCGTTTGACGGTACGTTACTGTCCAACGCCACTCGGTGGGTCTGGAAATCATTGGCTGGAGTTTTTCGAGCCTACCCGTCCCACAGATGATTGACTTGTTTCATTTTCATGTCAGTACTTCTAACTCAGTGGCTGTAAGTGGGTTATGATAAGGATTTCAAGTCATTTGGCAAAAATGGCCAAAAAAAGAGAATTCCATACCCAACCTTTTAAGCAAGCTCCTAAATGACACGTTTGTGAATTCACTGTACGCATGTGAAGAAGCGGCACGTGGTTGGATACGTGAATCCTCTAAATGGAGGTCCTTCTTCACCTTGAACTTCCCATCCGAAGAGAATATGCTGATCCAGTGGTTGTCGTAGTCGGCCACGATGATGTCCCCGTTCATGTCCACCGTGACACCGGTGGGGCGCTGCAGCTGGCCCGGGGAGCGACCTCTGACCCCAAACCGCATCTTGAACAGGCCGTCGTTCGAGAATATCTGAGAAAAAAAACACAACAACATTCAATGAACGCATTACGACTTCATAATTCTGGACGTGCCGTTAATGTGAACGGTGTAACAATGGAATGAGCTGAAGTTACACCGTAGAACAAAGGAAATAAAACACACAAGGGGAAACACGCCCACTTTGCTAGCGGCAGTAGTGCGGCGAACTGGAGTGGAAGCTACCACCGTTAAAGAGCACGGCCAGCAACAGCATCATGTCGGTTGCACCCACACACTGCCCCGATAAACCAGACAAACAAAAGCATAAAACCATGACTATGGCAAGAGCCATTAAAACGAGATGTTAAAAAGTGACTCATTCTGCGTATATGACAGCATTACTCCAGCAGGAGTGTGGAGGAGGTTTCCTGTTATTATCGTCTCAATTAGTTTTCTAATGACAACAACATTCATACTGCACAGAAAAATGAACAGCTTCGATCGGCACCAGCTATTATAAGATAATTAAACTTAAGCACCCTTATCGGCAGTGAAAAGATCAGTAAATCACCAATAAAAGATGGTGAGTTTAACGTGTACCAAAACAATTCATCTTAAAGACGTGTTTTGTTGGCCTACCTGTATACACTGGTTGTTGCTGTCGGCGACAATGATTCTCCCATTGCTGGAGGTGGAGATACCTTGTAGGTTGGTGAACTCTCCTTTATCCCGCCCTCGAGCTCCTGTCAATCAGATCAAGAGGAGGAGGTTGATCTCATGAACATCTCCTCGTCTACGGTACATTGTGGATCCGTACATCCACCCAGGCAAGGCCAGCCAATGAGATATGGAAGAGGATATCGTATGAGAGGGATTTTACACAAGGTTGGTTGGACTCAGGGGCCTTAGGATGGGACGGAGGGTTTGGGTGCTTGTTTATGGGTGCAGGGGTTTTCGTTGGCTGATGAGTTATGATTTAGGTTATGGCTTGGATCACGGTCTGGATTAAGGTTTGAATTACGCTTTGAGATATGGTTGAGCGCAGGGTATCTGCAGGTTTCAGCAAGTCCAATTTAAGACCTTTTTAATACCACCTTGAATGAAATTTAAGACCTAAAACACGCGATGGAGGGGGTTGGCAACAGACGCGAGCCAACTTCGGAAACGGACGTCTTCCAGCCAACTGTCCTTGAGTTTGCACCTACCCATTGTCGCAGACTAGCTAGCAAGCACGCAGATAATCGTTTATATATGCAGCTAGCAAGAAAGAAGCCGCTCTCCATGTCCTTCCTGAAAAGTCCCTCGAGAAAAATAAAAAAATATATAGTCCTGCCCCGACAAATTTAAGACCTTGAGGTACAGTATTCAAGACCAGCATATGACATTTGTAACGAATTTAAGACTTTTTAAGGTCTTCAATTTAGAAACATGAATTTAAGACTTTTTAAGACTTTTTATGGATGCGCGGACACCCTGGGTTCAGGTTATGCTTTGAGATATGGTTGAGGTTATGGGTCGGGTGCTTGGGTTCGGGCGCTTGTGTCGGGTGTTGGCCGCGGCGGTGCGTTCGGCGCGAGGCCCGGCGCCACTCACCCACGCGGTAGATGAGCTCGTCCTCGATGGGGTTCTCCTTCTTCTTGGTGGTGCTGTACATGCTGGACGGCCGGCGCACCGCCTTCTGCCGCACGTGCCCGCCGCCGCCGCTGGGCGACTTCACCCGCCGCTTGACGTCGTCGGGGGACTGCAGCACGTCCGACGGCTTCACGGCCCGCAGGCGGAAGGGGCTGCCCCGGACGGGTTGCTGGTACAGCAGCAGGGAGAAGCTGTACTCGCCCTCCGACCGCACCGTGTAGCCCACCTCGTACGTGCCGTTCTTATTGTCCACCACCTCCACCTCGGGGCAGCCGGTGCCGTCCGCCGACGTGATCTGCGCGCGCAGCGCCGCGTTACCGCTGCGCACCAGCTCACTCTCCTTGTCCTTGGTGGTGACCGTGACCGTGGTGGGCTGGCCCACCAGGGTGTGCCTCAGCCCTCCGCCCGTGGCCACGCTGGTGTGGCCCACGGCGCCCGTGGTGATGAGCACGCCCAGGTTCTGGATGGAGCGCCGCAAGCCCCTCCGTCTCCACCTGGCACTCCAGGTGGCCGTTCTCGTGCGGCTGCTCGGGGAAGGTGTGGCGGGCCAGGGCGCTGACCCGCTCGCTCATCTGCTTCTGCACGAGCAGCACCTCGGTGGCCGAGCCGTGGCTCAGGGCCTGCTCCGTGAAGCTGCAGCTGGCCTGGATGTTCTCCTTGCCGCGCAGGAGCGACGCCAGCTGGGCCTGCAGCACCTGGAGACGAGGACGACACGCCGTCAGCAGTGTAGGAGGAGCGCGCCGATTCATCTGGGTTTCTGAATAGCCTCGGAACTAGTGGAATCTGCAAGCTCACTGGTTACGTGTCCTGGCAGATGGTGAGCGGTGGCCTTTCTCGTTCAGAAATGATTTCTAAATGCGGCTAGGATGATGATGACTGTACAGAAGACTGTACAGGCCACCCAGGCAGGTCATTTACATCCAAGAAGACTGCAGCTGATGCGAAACCTTCTGTGGAAGCTCGCCATCGTGCGCAATGCAACAACAACACGGTCCTCCGTCTCTAGCCCGTGATCATCCTTGAGCAAGTTGCCCTAACCGCCCCCCCCCCCCCCCCCACACCGGGATGACATGCCTCGTTAAATCGTGTCAGCCTATTTAAGATGCCGTCTTAGTGCATTGACTCTTGAAGGACACAACAACAACAACAACAAACCTCTCCAAGGACAAAAGGGAATTAACAGGAGCTAGCGAGAGAAGGGCCGTGCTGACCTTCTGCTTGGTGCTGCAGATGTTCTCCACCTCGGCAATCAGGGCGTTCTTCCTCAGGTGCATGGCTTTCTCCAGCTCCTCGAACGTGTTGCCGATCTCGGCCACCGCGTCGTTCTTGCGGTCCGTCAGCTGCTTGGAGATCTCGTTCACCAGGTCGATGGCGGCCGTCAGCTGGGGTATCCTGCCAGGGGACGGGAGCCGGACAGAGGCAGGAGGAGATGTGGAAGAGACGTTTTTGGTTGAGAGGGGTGTCACTCGGTCTGGTTTTCCCCGAACACGGCTCGCAGGAGGTATACGTCAGGGGTTTGCAACTTCTTTAAGGCAAGGGATTTGAAGAATGTGCTAAAGCCTTTGCTAGGACTTTCACTAAACCAAAACACAGATAATCATAGCAAAAGTCTCTCAGGCCTGAATTAATTGGGATCGGCACAAATTGAAGTCCAGATGTTTTTTTATAATTCTATCATTGATCGTCATAAAAAAAGGAACCAAGCTGCAGCTTTTGTCCAACAGCGCCCTCTAGTGTAAGAGCCCCCGGCCCAGTGGGACGCGACCCATAGATCGAGGTCAGAAGGCAGTAAACCCAGCAGGGATATGTACCTGTTGCGGACGGTGTCCAGCTGGTCGTTCAGGGCCGTCTTGTGCTGCTCCAGCACGTCTCGTAGAGGCACGGTCAAATGCTCCCGGTGCTCGCCCTCTGTGCACTCTAGACACATGGCCGTCTCACACGACTCGCAGTAGAACTCCATGACCTGCAGGGGGCAGTCAAACACAAACAGAACAGCTAGCTGGAGCACCCTGGCAGGAAGTTAAAGGGGTGTTTGAGGGGTTTAATCGCACAGGTGCACACCCCACACACTTGCTCTCATACACATGCTCCTCTGAACCTAGACTTGAAGCTATTGGGCGAGTAGTAGGCCGAGGCATAAGCCCTGGCTGTCCTAAACAGTCCTAAACCTGACAGTACTACTAAGCATAAGTGAGCTAAAAAGTCAGTGTTGATGCACGGTTTGTAAAGGGTGCGGACAGTCCAGACACGGCCATGGCATTTATAGTCGCTTATGGCCCTTAACGTTTCAGGAGGTCTGCGGCATATGCACAACTGTATGAAACTAGTTTTATACCTTTAGTTAGTAGTGGTCCTACCTTGCCCTCGTGGTTGGGGCAGGTGGTACTAGACCTAGTATTAGCAGTGGTGGTAGGCCTACCTTGCCCTCGTGGTTGGGACAGGACAGGGTTCTACAGCTGGTAGTAGCCCGAGCATTAGCAGAGGTGGTAGGCCTACCTTGCCCTCGTGGTTGGGACAGGACAGCGGCTGCGCGGCAGCCACGGCGCTGACGGACTCCAGGCCGCTGGAGGCCTCGGGGCGGCTGGCGCACTCGGGGTCTCGCTGCAGGACGTCCATCAGGTTGGTGATGAAGAAGTTGTTCTGCAGGGCCGACACGCCCTTCTCCGGGAGGATGGACGTCTGCCGGCACACGGGGCAGGACAGCGTCAGGGACTGAGGCGGGATGTAGTTCTGTAAACATCTGAAACGAGATGAAAAGAAAAAAGGTTAAAAAGGGCATTGCACTCTTGGCTCTACTATGTTTAACACACTATGTTTGCTAAAAATCCTTGCTCTACACTTGACAGCAGAGGGCTGACCTGATTCAATGCTGCCTTAGGCTAGAATTTAAATACCCTCTTTGCGAGACATTACCCGACTAAAAGTAAAAGTCTAGAGCAGTGAATTTTTGTTAAGTTTCCGATCAATACACAATTGCCCTGATGGAATGTAGTTGAGTTTCATCTCAGCTACCATAAAGTTTTATTACTGACTTTAAATGCCAGACCCCAATGGAGTATCAAATAGAGACTCTGACATTTATTTAAACTGATTTAAATCACTCTCATTATACACCGTTTAGGAACGAATGTCATAAATTATACAAAACTAAGGTAATGTGGTTTTGAAAGTCTTCTTGGAGCCAGAAGTTTTGGCCCTATAAAAAAATGAGCCGTGTTATTCCCTAGGTTAGCTGCTGACCTCATAGGAGAGACATGTTGATGACAGAACCACTGTTGTATCGGACGTAATGCTTTAATTCATATTATTACATTTCTGTATGAGCAACATCCTAACCAATACCACAGTCATGACCTATGGCTTATTATTAAAGGATGACTGGATATTTTATCCTATTTTGCCCCCATCATTTTTTGTAAGGGATTTATGTACCCAGTATTGAGCAACAACACAGCAGCCGGTATCTGCGAATTGAGCTGAAATGTAATCCTTTGGGGCAAAAGTCCCCTCAATGTATGTCCTCTAAAAGTGCTTGTTTTTGCTACTGACCGGCTGAGCTTGTTATTTGTGTGTCTTGACAACATCATGGCAAGGATCCCTAAAGAGGCGTCATACCAAGTCTCACTCAAGGGACTAGTCTCACGCTGAAATCACAGAGAATGTCCCTATTGTCGTCATAATCTCGAGCCACCTCCAACCAAATCTTTTAGCAAAGACTAAGCTTTTGTAGTCCAACACAACATTTTCCGGCACTCCTTCTCTCCAAACCTATCTCACTTTTCTACCCCTCTCTTCCTGCAACAACGCAACTCTTGCGAGATTGGAGAGCGTCATAAAACATCCATTTAACGGATGACTCAAGGCTGGACCAAAATGTTGACAAATTTGACTCTGCCTCATTATTTATACTTTGGGATTTTGAATGGCTTCAAACTGCTGCTAAACTACCAGAGCAACGAGTACTTGGTCTAACCTGCATGAACACGGTTTTAAAACGGTCGCAAGGGTTCAATAAATCCATCATCCATTATATAATTATACTTTGCAGACCTCATTCCCGTGTGCGTTAGTTTAGGCGTTGCCGCAGGATTTGAAAACTTAACCTTTCAAACCTGGGAGTTGAAGGCCTTAACTACTGCAATACGTTATTCACATGCTGTGATTTGAATTCAGTTTTTGATTACGTTTGAAGTTTAACGCATTTTAAAATCATGTTTTTGGAGATGTCCTAGCAGGGTGTCGGGGACTGGTGGTGCCCGGGGCCAGACGTGGGGTGAAGAACTTACTTCTCGCAGAAGGTGTGGAGGCAGGGCAACACCTTTGGATTGTGGTAGTGGTCCAGGCAGATGCTGCAGACCAGGAACTGCTTGTCTATCTGACGCACCACCGGGCTGGTACTGCCACTCTCGCGCTTAGCCATAGTGAGAGACATTCACGACCAACTCAGGTACACCGATGGATCCACCTGACCGTTTAACCTGAGAGACCCAGAGACGGAGAACACCAAGTTACACAGACAGCATCAATCCGTCACCCACTTCAGGCTGAAGGGTCAACATACAAGGGGTTTTATTGGCATGGAAAACGTACATGTACATTGTCAAAGCACATCAAGTCAATGAGAAATTACAAAGACAGATGGAAAAGAGGACACAATCACATATTTGTTCATTCAAAGTAAATGTTTTAAATGAATTGGTCCCAAGAAAGTGTCACACAGAGGTCTTTACTCTGCCGTAGAACCGGGCCATAGAACGCCAGCTTTCCTTAACTTCCAGCAAACTCCGTTGTACCCACAACTTAGCAAGGAGGCATAGCAGTGAGACAGCGGGTGAGATGAAAGAGAAAGACAGGGACAGTTAAACAGAGGGTGAGCAAAAGAGGGATGCAGACAGACAGACAGAGGGTGTGACTGAAACAGAGAGACGGAGAGAGGGAAAGAGAGATGCTTGAGGTTTTGAGAGACTAGATTCTACATTGCCATCAGGGTGTCTAATATCTCTCGCCCCATCCTCTCCTGCTCGCTCCCTCGCCCTTGACCAATCCTCTCTCTTCCCTCTCCCCTCCTCTTCCTCTCCCCGTCCTCTTCCTCTCCCCGTCCTCTTTCTGGCCCGGTCCAACGCAAGCAGCAGGAACAAGTGAGTCACAACCACCACCACCGGCCGGGTTCAGGAGGGACAACAGGAACAAAAAATGACCAAAATAGACTGCACAGCAAAACGCCTGACATGTCAACGACTGCCTCGTTTATTCAGCCCAAGTAAAAAAAAACAATAGAGTGCCACCGATGATTTACTTCACGTCATCTTCAACGCAGCCTCACGATTAACGAACGCAACGACAACTACCTAACGAATGTTAGGTAGTTGAAAAACACAACTGAATATCTGTGAATAGAATAAGATTATGTCCTAATCTCTCGACAACGAATTATAGTTTTAAATGTTTTAAAGTGACATTTCCTTGATACACGTTACGTTTTTCTCTTGCATTTTATTGCCAGTGCAAGTGTCTTTCAGTGTCAAGGAAAGCGCTATATGAATAAAATTGACTATTACAAACTTTGGGAGGAAGCGCGAATGAGGCTTATTGACGAGGGAAGCCATTCAAGATAAAAAGCTCATTCGGGGGGAACACTTGGGTGGAAATAAACACGTCCACGTTGCACAAGACAATCTCCCTGCGTGGTTGTTTGGTGATTTTAATTTGGCGTTTATCGTTGGCCCCTACCACAGCAGGCCTTAGGATGGCATTATGGGATAGAAGAGATACCATTACATGGTACAAGTGTATCAGTGGGTCAAACACAGATTACCGGTGCGAACCAAATGTCACACTACATCTGTCATATCAGAAAAAAACAACAGATTACAGGCCACACACACACACACACACTTGTAATCTAATCCGGCGTTTCTTTTGTGTGATGTCCGCTCAGCAGTACTGAATATCCGTCCAATATTATATATTTTTTCCTTGATCTCGGCCGTCATTCTGTATAGTGATGTACAGACCGCCATTCTGTCTGATAAAATATTTTACACAGGATGGTATTACAGTGGAAACCATTTTGTTTTGATAGAGGGCTAGAGGAAGTCTTGTCACAACAAGAGACAAAACGGGTTTTGGAGACCCATTTTCCCTGCCGTTATATTGCTGTACTTAAATTAAATTTTAACTTTACTTAGCAAGTGAGAGTGAGAGCCAAACTCCTCTGAATGTTATTTTTATAGCCCTTCATCACAGTTCCAGTCTCAAAGGGTATCACAGGCCACACCAACAGAGACCCCCCCCCCTTCCTCCAGCCTGTGTAAAGGCTTAAAGGACAACACCCCAAAACTAAGAGGGCGGAAACCCCCTCTGGGTTGGACAAGGAATACAGAAGAAAGGTCTCTCCTTCTAGGGACAGCCAGGCCTATAACAGGTGCCTACTGGGCATCACTTTTATGAATTTGTTCTACATTACATTTACAGAAAACTCAAAACACTATTAGGCACAAAAACAAACCTAATATGGCCCAGATAGACTTAGCCCGGAGCATGGGGTTATCCGAGTGCTCAACATCGTACAATGGTAAACCAGCAGCCTCTTCTCTGATCCATTTGACTGAGAGCAGAACAAAGCCGGTGATAACCACCACAACCGCCACCGCACCTCGGCCACACTTCACACTCCACCCACAAATACTACAGCTGGTCGAGGCGGCACACCCTGGGCAGTGCTGCTCGTGCTTCTCCCCGTGAGCATCAGGGCTAGCTAAAATGGCAGTCCAACGCTTTGAAGTCACGGTAGAACAGCTAAGGAGCCGACGGAATGGGAAAGGCCAGCGCGAGATCTGTTTGCTGGATGGAAGTTTGTCTTTAAAAGAAGGAGGAGTTTTTAGACAGAACCCTTGAGAACTAAGCTAAACATAAAAACCAAACTAAACACACTTTTTCCTGTCGTTGGGAGTGCAGGGCCTCAAATTTACATTGCATTTCCATGAGGCAGAAGCTTGTATCAGAAGCAAGCAACTTAAACTTGATTTGTCTATTGTTTTAATGGTAGTGCTCACATTGGCTAGATTTACATTTTGTTATTCAGCAGCAGAAGCTTTGATCCAAAGCGACTTAACATAAGCAAGGTTTTTTTTTTTGAAATGTATCATCACATGTCCCATGGTCCATGGATCTAGATTGAACTCCAGCAACGGGGACAAGTGTCTGTTTTGTTTTTCGTTTTAATGGTTCTCTAATCGTCTCATGCCACGTATCATATCTCAAGTCCCACGTCCTATCCCTGATCTCCTCAGTCTTTGCTTAGTGACGCTCACTGGGTCATACTAGTCCAGGTCTCTGGACTCGGCACTTCAAGCGAACAGAACTCCTTCATTATCTCCACCAGAGGATGTTATTCTGTCTCTGTCGGCAGGAAGCAGTACAAAAAAAAAAGAGAAAAAAGAGCAGGAAATCTTCTATCCCCCCCTCCCCCCATTATTCTGGGATCCTATGGTGACCCCCGGCTGTCAGAGATCATACACCACCTGTCTCTCCCCCCCTAGGGGAGAAAAGGGGGTGGAAACAGCTAGCTGGTTTGCTAGCAGCTAGCCTTTCCCTCTCCCTCTATCTTGGTGCAACTACATAAGACTTCTCTGGGGATCACTCCCATAATGCATTGCTTTCCAACCAGTCATTATTACCCTGACCCCCACCAAGCCTAAACATACCGGAATAACCTAAACAGAGCCATTTCTGGCTTAAAGCTAACCTATTCTAACCCTTACATCCACCATCTTTAACCATATACGTACATTTCTAAATCATTACTGTAGAGTGGGGAGACTAGAGGATAAATTCCTCTCGCTGCAACCCTCTCTTGCCCACTCCCTCACATTAGAGAGAAAGAAATGCAGACTCATAAGCAGCTGTCTCTCTCTCTCTCTCTCCCTCTCCCTCGCTCTCCCTCTCTCTCCTCCCTGCCTTCTCTGAAAAAAAAACAAGAAGCAGAGCTCTCCAACAATGACATTCCAACCATGCTTTCAGCTAACGCTAACAACTCCCTCCCTCTATACCACGCTCCCTCCCTCCCTCTCCCTCCCTCCCTCCCTCCCTCCCTCCCTCCCTCCTCCCTCCATCCATCTCTGTGGCTCTCTCCCCCCATCCCACCCCTCCTCTCTTCCTCCGTCATCCTCTCACTCCCCTTCTCGTTAAAAACCTTCTACCCCTCCCTCTCTCAGGGAGGGGCAGAAGGTTTCACTCGTTCACTTCCTCTTTCACTTCTCCGTCACTCTCCCCTGGATATTTCTCTCCATCTAAAGATACAGTAAGCAATTTGTGTATTCCACTACTGTACCACACATCTTTTTAAATATCTTTTCAATTTGGTATGTTTTCAATATATAGCGCACGAACGAGCACTAGATGAGACGGGCCATTCATTGCAATACTACACCAACCCCCCCCCCCCCGCGACCCCTTTCCTTAAGTTCACATCTGAATGGCCTCTGATGCATGACATCACCAGGAAGCTGGCGAGTGGTCACACCCCATCGGCCCCTCCCCTTCTGTGATTTCACCGTGTGTAGAAAAAAAAAAAAACTGTGAACAGGCTCTTCCTAACAGAAGCCAGACAGCCCGTGTTGAAACAGAGAGATAAGTGCAAAAGGTATGGAGTTCAGGAACAAACAAGCAGAACAGTCATAGTGAACTTTGAGCCCAATTAATGTGTTGTTCTACACACTGCTCGGGGCTTTCAGGTCACACACACACACACACACCTCAGAGGTTGTACAGAACTACAGTCTCTTGGACAAGGCTGTGTTCTGCAGTAGAGGCTAGCCCACTGGGTTAGCCACGCATTAGCCTCAGCCAGGACTGTAATTAAACGGTTAAATGAGCTAGAAGAAAAGCCTCGACTGCTTTGAGGGGGCAAGTGGCAGGTGATATCACTTCTGAACCTCCTTCACATAAACACCCATTATAGTGGTACGCTTTTCTAGGCTACAATTTCAGAGAATACAAGATTTATAATGTTCTGAGATATTGCAGTGTTTTTTCTCGTTTTCATCCTATGCATCTTCGACGAAACTACGATACATTGCACCTCAGACGGCTTCCTGAGAAGCACAATCTTGCATTCATAAGCAAGATAGTGTTGAATCAATACATCACAAAGAACCATGGACTACTAATGTTGTAATACCTCATTTCCCTTCGGCTAGCCAACCCCCTGAGCCCATCCTTTGTTTAGGGTTTCCTATAAAAACGGCGTGATCAGCAGTTGGTACAGTAGGGGTTCATTAATCACCCCGGTGGAGTGGGAGACACATGGGAGAAGCGTACATCTGCCCACCAGAACGTTGCTTCCACATCTAGGCTCACGTCCACGTGTTCGCTCTGGGAGAATGGAGGCTAATCCACCGTGTCCAACCACTGTATCCATTCACGGACGTTAATGTTGTTAAATAAACAGTCTCGTCATCCACACACGGCAATGGCCAGCTCATCAGAAACAGTTAGGAGCCACCACTGGGGATCGAAGCAGCCACCCTAGGCGGCTCTTTGCTAACCTACTCCCCCTCCAGAACTTAACTGCCGTTGTAACGAAGAAGGACAGGTTTTTCTAGGAGTTGTTCGACTAATTCACACTGGGACCCAGCAGCAAAATTTGAGTGTGTCCGTGGGACCCACCTACAGAAACACACACACACTCAGAAAACTCACAAGTCCACCAGAATTGTATCTCCTTCATTAAAGGGGTACCGTGTGTGTTGTCAGGCCGCAAATCGCCTCCAACTGGAATGCGATTCGCCACCCATTCTGGGTCTCTTGAGTTGACCCACCCTTTAAGAAACCTTTAGTCAACCTCCTTCCTCATGCCTTAAGAACGCTTTACTCGAGTCTACAGTACCACCGTCTCGAATGTACGCAGTCACTGGCCGTTACAGCGTTTGTCCATCACTTCTTGGGGTTGCCGGTTCAAGCCCCACACAGCTGCAAAGTATTGGTGTGTGTGCCGTCATGACAACCGCACGTTGCGCCACCTGTCCAGCTCTGTTTGGCGGTCACCACTCCACTCAGAGTTGTACTTGTCCTTACGGTCCTTACTGCACTGTGACTGCTCTGCCATCTGGACAGTCACAACACCATCTCTATGTGTCACCTCCCATGACACTCACAGCCACCACTCCGCCGAACAGCAAGGGGGGGACACCCATCAGTACCTCATTATTTATTAATTTAACGTACTGATTAAGAATCACATGCACATGTATTCCTCGTGGTTATCATTTAATCTTTCTGAGATAGCACTCTGCTCCACTGAGACCAGTGGTAATACAGTGACCCCCACACAGGTCAGAGGCTTTTGTTACAGTAGACCGGTTTAAGAGGATTTCAGGGAAAGGAAACATCAGCGCCTTGTTTTAATAAGCCTGGATGTGATCCGTCTTTGACTCGATGACCATGAGCCACGCCCCCGGTCAGCTTATCTCTCCCTAAACCCCCTCCATTCATAAAGTGTGACACATACCCATTGTCTCCATGTCCAGTGGCTACTGTATAAAATACTCCTGTACAGTTGCAGTAGTTTATGGCCATTAGTCCTGTTGGCTCCTCAAATTTTCTTTTGAATGTTGGCCTGTGAAGCCAGTAAAGCTTTGATTGTGCTGAAGGTATAGATGCGTTCAAATGAACTCTGCCGACACCTCTTAAGTCTATAAAAGCCCTCACTGGCAAGGGCGATCAGCTTCCAAAACCCAAGACGAGAGGAAAGTTAGATCTGGAAGAGGAAATCTTCCAGGGTGGTTAGAAACAGCAGATGCAGTGTGGGCAGAATATGGTGAACAGATCAGCAAGAAAGAAGATATTCTTTACTAGGTTGACCTACTTATGAATTCTTGAATAGTCTTCCTCCATTTATTAGCCAATTTAATTGATTTATGCTTATTCTTGCTAGGCATTAAAAGCTTTTTTAGAAAGCCTTTACCTTACCCTTGTTAGGTAGCGTTAAATGCCAAGTAGCCTAAGATTCTAGCCCCCTTACATGCCATGTACTTTGATATGCCAAGTACTACAACATGAGCATAAGCACACCAACACGCCAAGCCCCCTCAAATTTCCAGCAAGGTACCCTTATGCAACGTGCACCCTAAATGCTTGGTATCTCATATCCTCCACACACGCACACTAAAACGTTAGGACTAAACGTATCCCTCTTCCTGGTCGTGTTCGATTCTACCCCGAATCATTTTATAGTGAATAAGACAGATTGGTCTCAACTGAGGGTTTTTTGGGGCTCGCTGGATATGGAGAAGTGCCAGTCTGGACCCGCTCTAGAAAAAAAAACCTGTCCCACTAAACGGAGGATCCACCCCCAACACTCACCGCCTCAGAGAATCGTCTCCGCAGTTATGCAAGCACTGCTAAACATGCATTAAACCATTAAGAAGCTGAAACTGCAAGCTTAATGGGGGATGCTAAAGGAGCTATATGTAACAAATCGACTGTGCTAAAAAAAAAATACAATTACCGTGAAATGTCATCAGAGATTAAGAAAATGTGCTGATTCGAAAAACGCAATATTTGATTTTGTTTTGTCCTATTGCGCGCCGACCTATTCTCTCAACGCCACTGCCAATTTCCACACTACGAGATGCCAGATATGCTACTGAGATGGTTTACGATTAGAAAACGAATAAATTGCAAAGGTTTATGTTATACATGTATAGTGTAGGCCTTGCTTGTTTTAGGTTGAGGACCTCTTGTCTGGGGAGGATGGGCTGGGCAGAGAGACCACCCTCTCATATCGTGGATTTAGACTTCACTACGCGCTGTAATGTTACAGAAGGCACCTTTAACTGCTACTGCCATGGTTGCTATGTCCTACCATTCAGTTAGGTCAAATAATGCTTCCTGGCCGAAGACTCAGTGAGTTGTAGTTTTAATTACAACACAGTTTTTTATGCAAGCTTGTGTCGATAAACCGAAACTGATCTAAATATTAAATCATGATCAAAAGGTAAGTATAAAAAAAATTGTCTCTAGGGTTAGGGATGTATTTGTATTGTCTGTTTCTAATGGCTGGTGTTCACTAATACCTAGTACCGGTAGTACAAGGTAATCTTGGAGGCCATCTCTGGTCATGAGACTGGTGCACCCTGTACACCAGTTCTGAGAGCTGCTGTACGTCTGAGGCTCTATCATATGACCTGGATGGTTAGGAAGAGGCCAGCAGGGCAGCTGGAGAGATAAGCCGAAGAGAGAGAGTTGTTCGACTGAGACTGACAGACAGATGGACAGACTGGCAGAAGGGCCGCGAGACGGACAGTCCAATGGTGCGACAGACGGGCAAAAAGAACAGGCAAACAGTGAAAGCGGTGAATGGACAGGAAGACATACACTTGAAAATAAAGGCTGGCAAACGGTAAACTAGACTGCTGAACAGACAGGCCGGTCGTCATGGTTACATGTGAATCCACTGCAGAGTGCTGGGCATGTCTTAGCTTCACACACACACACACACACACACACACACACACACACACACACACACACACACACACACACACACACACACACACACACACACACACACACACACACACACACACACACACACACACACACACACACACAGGGTGGTACCTGAGGTACATCACACAGAGCTTTAATGAATGAATCACATCATGTCATAACATTTGCCTCCTCACCGTGCAGAGGGAGTGGGCTGTGTGTCGTTCCAATACCTCGATGAGATTATGTGACTGAAAATGACAAATGTGACTAACCCTCCATAATAAATCTCTGCCTGGGGTTACCTAAAGAGCTCTCAAAAGAAGAGGAATATTTTGAGAATACTTTTCATATTTTATTGTTGAGATACAGCTCCTATCCTAAAATCGTCATGTGTCTGCATTAGAACAACAATATATGATTACCATGATCACTATGACTATTAATCAGCACTAATTAATACTCTCAGCCCAAACCCTTCCATCAGATAAAACGAGGCCGTCTGTATTAGCCTAAACAGACGGTGACGAGTCGGGTTTGGTGATTGGGTTGATGAAGTCAAGCTGGCCAAAAATAAAAGACTTGTGTCAGCAGGAGAAATGATCAACTATTCATGGCTTGGAATCACTCTGTGGTTTGAGGATCAATGGTGCCGGTGTAGTGAGGAAATGACTACTTCATCCTGCTGTAGCTGATCAATGGCAGTAATCGTACAGGATCAGCGCAAAAGTATAGATTGTACCCCCCCCCCCCCCCCCAAAGGATATTATTCAATACAAACCACAAATGGAAACAAAATCTCAACAGTCAAAAACGGCAAAATTAAAATTAAAATTAAAACGCAGTGCAAACGGAGGACCAGCCCAAACATGAATAAGGGATTTAGAAAAAGGACTAGATCACTAGTAGAAATGAGATAATAATCTCATTTGTCGTTTGGTGAAGGGGTACTTGAGGTGTATTCATGTGGTTGTACATGAGGCTAAAAAGTGTGTGCAACACTTTGTTTAAAGCTGGAGATAGTCTTTCGAGGCTGTGCTTGTTCATAGTGTTGGCGTTAAGGTCTGCAAACACCCCCAACAAAGGGTGTCATGACGCCACACACTCCAGCTCCACTATTAAACCAACAGTGCAAACCAGAGGGTCTCCGTCTGTTATCGTTTGAGCCTACTTGATCCACCACACTCGATCCCATTTGATCTGGGTCAGCATTCTTGATCGGTTTAGAATTCTTGAGTGAACATCCAGTCCATGTGATTGTTTGCATGGAGATGATTTTTAGTTACTCAGTGACAGTAACAGCCAAAAACTGCTTGAGTGCATAGCAGGACATTCCTTGACTTAAAGCTGAGAGGGTCCGAACCCCAGTTTCCTCACGAGTAAGCATGACCCCTTACACATACCTGCTCATATTTTTTAAATTGAATGCTCATTTCTTCCCAAATTACACGCAACCTTTTTCCAACAACTGAATTATTTTTTTAAGGGGAATTAAGGGTTTCATACAATCGAAACAACCTGTATTTTTAAATAAATAAAAGCTATACATGATCAGGCCAAAATTAACTTTCCTCATCCCCAATATATTTGAAAGAAAACACGAGGTCAAAACGCCTATATATCAAGAAGAGGATATCAACAAATGAAATGATGTCTTTGGGAAAGTTAGACGGACAGGGTACTTTTTCCCCCTCACCATTAAAAAAAAAAGGCTGCAGAAGCGTTAACAAGTTCATCGCAGTTATATTAGATCCGGTGTGGTCCTGGCCCTGCTCTGTCCACCTGCTATGCATGAGTTGATGGTGGAGATAAGAAGCAAGAGAGAGACCAGGAGGAGGAGAGAGAGTGACGGGCAGCAGCCGGACAGACTGTGCCCTGAGGGGAGGGGAGAGGGGGGGGGGATAGCCGGAGAAAGCTTTTCTAACAGAGAGCCACACTTTCCAGGCAGCCGAATATAAACCCCCACCGCATTGTAGGCCTACCCTCTTAACCCTATTCTAAGGAATTTTTCCCTTTCTAAATAAAAAAAAAACCGCCCAATCAATTGCATTCCGCCCCAGCCATCTGCCCGGCAGTAGCGGCAGACAGACAACCCCCGGGATGATGCTGCAGTACCCTAACACAAGCAGCTGATCTACAGAGGCCTAGCCCGGGGCCTCTACTGCACCGCGTGTAGGGTGTGTGGGTGTGGGTGTGTGTGTGTGTTCAGCAACAAAAAAAAAAGAAAAAGCACAAAACGACAGATTAAACCTCTAAACAAAAGCATCTTGATGACGGCGGCCCAGCCCGCACACTGCAGCAGCCATGCCCACCTGCCGCTCAGCAGATAAAAATGGAGCTGGGGGCAGTTTGAGGAGAGACAAGAGAGAGATGCTGCCAAAAGGAGGTGTGAGGCCTTAGCCCAAACAGTTACATTTAATACATGAAGGGTTTTTTTTTTCCTTGAGCTTAAACAGTGATGAATGTAATCGCAGAGTATAGGGGCACCGGGGTTCAGCGGTCAGACTAGCATCCCGTGATTTCGGGGGCATTACAAATTCGCGGATGAGACGCTCCGATAAATTATTCATTACACCTCCCATTCCACTTATTGTTTGGATGAGAGCGAGGCTGGGGGGTGGGTGGGTGGGGTGGCGAGAAAATGGCCTCGTATCTTTTTTTTTTTAACGGTACTAAGAGAATAAGTCGAAATGGTAGAGCGACACAAAGGGAGAATGATCCGATTGTACTCACATGAATCCCGTGCGGGAGACAGCGGGCTGGGCATAAAGCTGCCCATTGTCAGCGTTGTATTCCTCTCGCGGAGCCTCTACCACACAGCGGACAGCCGACACTAATAAAAGGGCAGAGTCTGGAAGGGAGCGACAGCCAGGAAGAAGGAAAAAGGGGCGTATGTGTGGGTTAACGCACGCACACGCGCGCCCACCATTGGTCGAATGGGGTGCAACGGAGCCAATCGCAGGAGGAGGGGCGTGGTTTATGTAAATTTGTTTGGAGTATAACGGCGTTTTGGCTGCTGCAAAGGGGCGTGGTCTCCTCCTGGAAAGGGACCGCCCACTTTTTTTGCCCGTACAAGGACAATAGAGTCGTATTTTAAACACCTTTGTGTTTTTATTGTGGGGCGTAAATACGGGTTATGTCACGTAAGACATGCAATGAACCCGTCTGGCCTGTAATGGCAACAACAACGGCAACTCAAATTAACTCCATTAGTTCAGCCTCTGCTGACGTCACTTACATTGACACAACCTGAGCTGTGTTAGGGCTTATGAAGCATAGTATGTTTTGTATGTATGTGAAACATAGCCTACACGTAGGTATATAAAGTTTCATCCTGGAAACAAATTACCTTTTCTATTGGCACTTTTGGCCGCGCCAAGTCGCGCCATGACGCTCAGATTTGTGTTTCCATTCCCAGTGTATTCCCAGCGAGCATGCGCTCAGAAAGATCCGAGATCTACCATAACATGGGGTGCAGTGAGAGTGGGGGGCGCCCCGATGTGTGGGAGTCGGGGATAGCGAAAGTGATCCGGCGGGTCAGACATGGGAGGCGGTAGGACTACAGGATGAGTTTATTGTAGCCTACATTAAAACTGCTGGGCGTAAAGCGAGGGACAATCACGTTTCCATCTGGAAACTAGAAATGTGTCCCTGAGCGGAGGATTTTAAAGCTGCGATAACTCTTCTCATCCCCGATTACAGAGTAAATAGTCTCCACGGGAACTTGGGGAGTGGGATGAGAGGGAACAGGGGGTGGGTAGGTCAGAGTGTACAAAGAAAATAAATATAGAGATATGTAACAAATATTGTGGTGGAGTGGGAACAGATATTACAGTTACCGTACGGCGCGCAGGAGCTGAATGGGTTAGGGTTGGGTGAGGTGGGTGGGTGAAAGGGTGGAGGCGAGGACTTTCTTTTATTATGAGACGTGGGGTTGCCATGGAAACTGCATCCCCTTTCACTGGCCAGCTAAGATGGCTGTGGTGGCGCTAGCAGCTGCATAGCACTAGAGTAGCAAAAGGCTGGAGCCATGTTATATAGGCCTACCTGCTGGTTATGACCCGCTATAACCAGCCGGTAAAAATAACAGTTTGTTCACATTTAGTTTTTATATTCTTGTAGGAAAAAGGAAAAGTTAATCCATGCAATAAGAAAACGACATAATGAAACTCAAGGTCATTTGCATACGATTTGGACTCAAACTAGCTCTTCGAGTCCTCCTCAGTGGATATCCATGGCCCAGAAAACGTTGAATCCATGTTAAGACATTCCAGGCTCGGGAGTTGGTAGGGCTGTCGTGTAGACGCTGCTGAAACAAACTGCCTTTTGCAGTTATAGGCAGAATCCAAGTGTTTCAAATGTATTTATTTCGGAAATACCCCCCCTCAAATAAAATACATAAATAAACATAAATGTGGGACATATCACATCGGTCGGTGACCACCCTTCATTACAATCTTTACAATTTGAGTGTACTACATAGATTTGAGGAACCAACTTTAATGCCATGTCCATTTCAGTCCTAGTGCTGATCATCTCTGAATGGGGTAGGCCCTGCTTTTGAGTACGCAGGATGTATAATAGAGATAACAATGCCACATGGCTCCTATACCTCGCTAAGCCCTGCAAAACTTTATTTAGCATGGATGCCTTCTGTACATTTCAGCCCGAGTAGGCCTACTTTTTAAGCAAACTAAGCATATATAAAAAGTGTTCCGTGTGTTCCGTGAAAAGCTTGTTTTGTGCTCTGGCAGCAAAACGATTGTATGCTTAGAACTAGCCTACGCTATAAAGAACACCCATATCTGATGAGGCTTAACCACTTCCATTTACTGTTCAATTAAAATGTTTGTCTTTAAATCACTTTCCTTCCACCACATTTCTTACTGCAGAGCAGGACATCTCAACTTATACAGTCTATGCCGTTTCTCTTGTTATGCGTTGTACTTGTAACATGCTGCCACCAAGTGGTAATATGTGGCAAATACTCCTGCCCTACAGCGTAGCCATCTACATTCACTTCCACACAACCCTTTTACTAGTCTCCTCACTACCTCCTAAGCCTTCCAAATCAAATAGCACACATCAGCGACAGCCATGGGTGACATGGATACTTACTTAATTATCACTGCAGAAGTCATTGAAATGTCTGGATAGTCTGGATAATGTCTAAATGTCTGGACATGCGATGTCCTGCAAAAATAAAATCCTACAGTTAGACGGAGGATCCTGTGCCGTCGCTATATGCAGGTTCCTTAGTGTTTGGCAGTTTGGACCGATTTCCGAGACGTTTGAAAAATCCCAAAATGTCTGACTTGTGCCAGACATTTGTACTCTTGTCGGGACTAATTTGTGGTTTCTTTAGAAGGTTACCTGCCTGGACCTGACTTGATGTCCCTGCCTGGCTTTGTTTCAAAGACTCTTCAACTGGAAGCACAGGAGGAAATGGAAAATTTGTTTTACTCCTCTTCTCCTCCATTGGTGGAGGGCTGCCGTCTTCCAAGTCGTCGAACAATCTCGGCGTAATCAGACTGGCGTAAAGCCCTGACTCCAGCGACTTCATCTTCCCCAGGTCTCCCAACAACGGCTTAGTTCTCTCTTTGAGCGGCATCCAAACCTCGTCCTCCTCCTCCGCCTGCTTGGCCGAAACGGGCGGGAGACAAAGTGTGTGGCGTCGTCCAATGGCGTTGGAGAGGGGGATATCAGAGAGGGGTCTTTTGGCAGGCTCCTTGCCATCCTTGGCCTCTGGGATACCTCGAAGTTCGTCAAGGTCTAAGGTGCGCCGCTGGGTGGACTGGCTGGTGGGTCCCGGGGACTTTACGTTTCCCAGAACCTGGTCGCCAGAGGAGACGCTCCCTCGGCTGTTCTGGTACCGAAGGACCTTCCTGGACGCCTCGCGGAGCTTCTGCGCCTCCTCCAGCGTGTTGCCGACCGGCTCCGCCTCCTGCTCCTGCTCCTCCCGGTTATATATCCCAACGACGCGCCCCCCCGTAGAGGTGCTGCTGTCCGGCTTCACGGTGGCGATCGTGGCAACGTCGCAGTCCGACTTTGGGTTGGGAGGCTTAACCTCAGGAGTCTTTGAGGGAATATCCTTAACCCTGCTTGGAGGGGGGGGCTCGTCGGGCCGAGGGCTGTCTGTCAGGTTGGGGGCGGCGGAGTCCGGTCTGTTTGGTCCCTTCTCCTCGGATAGGACGACCAAACTCCTGCTGGGACCTGTGTGGTCTGCCATAGCCACGGCACAGATCTCTGAAAGGCTCCCATTGTTAGGGCTCCCATTGTTAGGGCTCCCATTGTTAGGGGTCCCATTGTTAGGGCTGCCCTTACTAAACTTCCCTATCCTCCTCCTTGATGAGCGGCTGGAGGCAAAGTTGTGCAGGAAGGACTCGAGCTCCATGCCCTTCGGCTCCTTTTCCCAGGAGCAGGTGGCAGTGGAGCGACGCTTGGCAGCGATATGCAGCCGGTTCTTTTTCTTGATCTCTGCTGCGATGCGATCTTTGTTCTCCTGCAAGTAAATTATCAGTTTTATTTCTGATGGTACTATTGACAGCTTCCCACTACACTTCTAAACTGTAAAGAACCAAAGGGGAAGTCATTGATCATATGTACACCATTGGAATTGTTTTCCTATGTAATGCCCCAAATTTGAATCGCCCCAAATTGTAATCGTAATTTACTCTCTTATTAGTCTTTATCTTCTATTTGGTTGTATTAAGGGCCGGAATTATCTTGTTTTCAATGTTTAGTAATGTGTCATTTTTCCCTTCGCAAATGTGTGCCATCTCCAGGTCTACTCTTTGAACCCTGTTTTCACCAGGCTCTAACCTAATCTTAAAACTAACCCTAACCCTAAAACCAGACCCTAACCTCACCCTAAAACCAGACCCTAACCTCACCCTAAAACCCTTACCGCACCATAAAAGAAACTCTAACTCATATGATGAAAATCTGACAGAAGGGGGCAAAGTTCGAGCGCTTCTCTACCTGAATCGCCCTCATGAACTTCTCACAGAAGGTGCTGAAGATGGTGCAACACTCCTGGAGTTTGAACTTGCTGGGGTCCTCGCCGAAGAACTGGGCCACGCTGTCGCTGGCTGCATTGAGCGCCTCCAGACTCTGCTGCGTTTCAGCCACTAAAGAGGCAGCACCCTGGAAGACAGCAGACATAAATTTAACCGGTCACTGATCATCGAAATGATGGAGATCGAGAGTGGGTTCAGCGTCAAAGATGTGTACAGGTGATGCTGAGAACGGCAGGGACTTTACAGTGAAGTCAACTGTTTACTTTGAGCTAACTTCTGGACTCCAGGAGTGCCTGGTCCATTATCTCTAGGTCCTAGTACCTTCAGGAAGTCATCCATCAGTGCCTTCAGGTTTTCCTGTTTCTCTGCTTCCACTGTGGCGACTTGCACTCGCTTGACTTCTTTCTGAAACTCTGCACTGAGGTCATCCTTGTTGATCCTGGATCCAGGAAGCAGAATCAAGAGCCATTGTGACACCAAAACAAACAACCATAGAGTTTTTTTGTTATATTAGAAAAAAAAAACAACAACTATTTTTTCTAATATAAGAGAGCCCTGCTTTATGAGCCTGTTAGGAAAAACCTGGCTGTAACTCTGAAAAATAGCAGAGAAATTGGACCATTGACGTTATTGTTCCAGAATGAGGGTTTGCCATCGGCTCCATTCTGAGCAATGGTCTAACTTTTTGTTGAAAAGGAGTGTAGACCTTGATTTACCATAACACTTTAATGATGAAGGACTCTCTTATATCAGAACATAGACGAGTCTGAAGGTTCCCCTTTAAAATCAACTGCTGTGTCTGTTGGTACCTTGAGGCCGCTTCGATAAGTTTGAGCTGCTGAGGAAACTGAAGCAGGTTGGAGTCATACTTCTCGGCTTCCTGTCAACACAAAACAAAAGGCAGAAAGAAAAGGTATTCCGTGAATAGATTTAATAAAGGTTTCAAGGACTAAGTGTGCAACACCAAAACGACTGAATCCCGTCCCGGGACGAAGGAGGAGAGAGTTACCATGACAACGTAATGCATCAGGTTCATGCCAGGTTTGTTGGCTTTGGTGTCCACTAGTTTCAGGAGCGATGACATGCGAAAGCCGATGGCGCTGCCAGCGTAGCTGCCCTGACACCACAAAAAAGAAAACATGAGATTATAGTTTTTTTCAGAACGCTTGCTGATTATTCTGCCATTTAGCCTTGAGGTTTGACTATTCCTAACTCTATGTTATGTTGCTATTATTTCAATCGACTGCTCTATTGACAGAGCTGCCACAGAGGCTTTCCTTCTTTTACATTTTTTACGGTTAAGGCAATTAGTTTCTTCATCAGACATTAGCCACTCACAGCGTTCAAGTGATTTCCCGTTTTCCGCACCAGAAGGATGACAGAGTGAAGATTTTCACACTCCAGCAGCTCTGTGGAAAAAAAAGAGAAAATTCATAAATATCAAATGTTTCTCACATCATGTACCTGTTCCCCTTGTTGTAATTTGGAGGGTGGGCAAAATTTCCAAAAACAAGGTAAGAGAAGACATGCAAATTGAAAACTAAAACTAATATATAATATAATATATCTAATATAATCTAATATATATATTTATTAATAACATACTTATTACATATCATATACCCAAAATGCTATAAAAAAACAGCTAGAACTGCCCCATTGACAATGTTGATGACCCAAGCCGCCCTGACATTTTAAATTACATTTATACAATAGTCTAGGCATGGGTAAAAAATCGATTACCCTTGGCAGCGGCTGTCAACAAAGTTATGGACTGCTTCATGTCCTCCATAACGGGGAGGAACTCCTCCTGCAGCACCAGGCAGTTGAGGCGTTCTTCGTAGCTAGAGGGCACAACGCGATACGTTCAAACAGGTTTAGACAGAAGGGAAGAGGAAGAAAAATGTAGCTCATCCTCCTAGTTACAGCACGTTGGTGTGGCGCATAAACATAGCTGCAAAACATGTTTTCGAAGCGTGCATTGTTGAGTGTGTGAATAATGTGAGTCCATTTTTATTTCAATGGTGACTGTATATTCGATTTTTAAATGAAGTAACTCACCTCGGGGTTTTGACCAGCAATAACATGAACAGATCGGCTTCGGCAAGGCCTGATTCGTTGCCTTTAAACTTTTTCAAATCTCGCACCTGTATCCATTCATCCAATCAACACACTTCATTAGAACAACAGTTAGTCGTTGGTTTCCCTTCAAGGGAGTACCATTGCAACTATATGAAGTAGTCATCAAACTCAAACATTAATTAACAGAGACAGCATGAGTACTATTTCATCTTGCTGGATTCTCTTTTTACGGTCATATTATTGCTTTGCAAACTTCGGCCAATCAGCTTCAAGGAATATGGATTCGGGAAAAAAAAGAAGAAAAGAAAAGCATGCCACATACCTCTCCTTCCTCTGGAAGCATCTTACACAGCTCCCTGAGTTTCCCAGTGCCAAACCGGGCACTGGTTCCTGAGCTGATATCTGCAATCATGTCCCGTACTGGCCTATGGAGGGCAATAGAGACACAGGAACAGGAAGGTGAGCGGGACGGCTAGCAGCCTGTGTTTACTTCTCTGTTACTCCTTAGTATTGGGAAATCACATGGGCTGCCTTTCCGTGCTACACCCATACACTGCATGTGTATAGCAGGACTGCTAGACTGCTCGAGGCAAACACCACAAATCAAGTATTCAAAGGCATGTCTGCATCACTATGATGTGTGTTAACAGCTCAGCGGTGAAAAATGCATGTTTTATCCTGGAAAATATGTGTCATCATAACCACTTTCCAAGTAATCCAGGTCGGGAAGCATTACTTAATACAAAGAAACACACCACGAATGACACACGACACAGAAGAGTTGTGTGGTTGTACAAGTTCATTAAGCCTAAAGCACTGGTTTCATTTTGCAATGTGTCTGCAGCAGGTTATCTGAGGGAGCGCGTTGTGGAAACAGCTGCATGTGCTGACACGCGGGCCAGCCCTGAGTAAGACAGGGAGTGGGGTGTAGGCGTGGGGCAAGGCGAGTCGTGGCAGTGTGTGCACTGGGATGGTGAAAGACCATTCATAGCCGGGTGATCATGGCCACTGACTCACCGCCGGAACTGCTTCAGGAAAATCCCTACGTTCATGCTTCTCTTTTGGCTCAGAATGGTGACCTAGGATAAGATGCAATGAAACAAGTTTGCGTTAAAAGACGATGCGTTCTTCTTCAGAGACGGATAATGTGTGTGGCACAGAACAGCAATAGGAATTTTAGAAAGATAAAGAAATAATTATTCCAATTAAAAAACTATCTACCCCAACACATTTTTTTTTTTTTTTTTTTACATACACAATATGAGTAGTATAAATGTTCATTAAAAAAAGGAACTAAACTGCTAACCTGCTATAAACAGCTGAAGCACAAACAGTATAAAGATAATCAAAGGCTCATGATATGCCATTGTGGAGATAAGCATAGGGTTAAAGTGTTGCTTTTAATGCCATTAATCAACCAAATACCAATCGCATTACTCACTATTGATCCTATAGAGTAATGGTGGTAAGGATAAAGCATTCATAGACTTCACTGATTACTGATCAACTAATCAACAGCTTATCACAAACCAGTGCGTGTTATGATATTCCTCAGGTCCAACTCAGGGATCATAATTCAGTGATAAAGTTCAATATCACATTTATTTCCATGTGTTAGCATCCCCTATGGTCCTCCATTGTTTGTTATGGCCCCAATACAAACGCTGTACAAAGCAGACCAATGGGAGGGAGTGTTAATTATTTGGTCAGAAAGGTTTTTCGTAAAACGTTTCTGGCCTGACAGCATGCGTCAGTATACAACTGCCGGAAGTACAAAGTCTAATGCCAGCTGTTTGATTACATTCCCCTACTCCTAGAAGTGAATTATAGAGCCAAGATTGTTAAACAACACACGCTGTACCTGACACACAGATACTCACGCAAGGGGAACCTAGCGAACTGTAAAACAGGTTTACAAAACTGTTGTCAGGACAATAGATGTTTACAGGGAAGTAAAGCGGGCATAAAAGGGAAGTTATGAGCTCATTACAGGATGTAGAGAAAATAGGAATACGGAATGGTAACCTAGTATTATTCATATGAATGATACATATTATCTAATTTAGATTATTGAAGAGGAACACTTACTTATGATGATAAATGTCCAACATGTGCTATGCTATATTTCATATACTATGCTATAGGCCTTATAAATAGATTATATGCTAATTATCAGTACACTATACAATTTATGCTAGGATGGGCCACACAACACTATGCGATGGGTTATGCTGCATCTGCCGCACTCTCCTAAAGGTTAGGCTATGATACATATGCTATGCTATACAAAAGTTTATGCAGTGCTATAATCCATAAAAACATGTCCCGTTCCACTCTAACTATACAACATATTCGGCCCTACAGAATGCTATACTACAGCACGCCAAAGCTACACGCCTTCTCAGACCACATAAGTGATCTGTTCTCATGGTCGACAGAAATCCATGTCGAGCTAAAGAACAGGCCTGTGCTATGTCAGCAGTTTCAAGGACAAATACCAGACAGTCGTCTCCTAGCCACAAACACAATGCACGGTCAACGGTTCACTCTTATCCGGCAGAGTTTCAGAGGGGCTAAGATGTCAGAAGTTTAGGCATTTTGGCTAAAGATGGTGATGTTTAGGTGTTGGGTGAGTGATGATTACGTTTATGTTTTAGATGGTCAGTTTAGGTCATAGGTAAGAGTTGGTTAAGTTTAGCTATTAGGTTAGCGATGGTTAAGTTGAGGTATGATAGAGATTATTGAAGGTACAATACTTGACATTGACACTGATTGTTTAAAATGGTTACTGCAGTCCAAATTCACATATTGGAGAGAATGGTCCTCCCCTTCTCCCCAATCTTGAAGCTCACACTTGCCAGGTGTGGACACTGAGCAAAACACGAGTGCCTAACGAGCAGAGCGCAACATCTCACTTTTAGATGAGCGCAATTATTACAATTGATAATAATGACGATGAGTCATTCACTGTAAAGTTGATCGCTATCGTAAAATATTTGCATGTCTCTCCTCTTCTCGTCCTTCTGGGCTCTGAGCTGGCTCCCTCTTGTAACAAGATTAACAAGTATTTTAGCACGGCTCTGGTCATGGAGCTTTCTAATGGAGTTTAGTAGAGTCTCAGTTGCTCTCGTGTGTTTGCTGGCTACAAATTTGCTTAATAATTGGCAAACCGGTATCCTGAAAAAAGAGTGAACCATATCACACAGGCCAAAACAAAAACAAATTCTCTGACCCAGAACCAATGTTTGAACGACAACTTACTTGTCAGAGAAGTATTTTGACTTAGCGTGTTACCTTAATCTCTGTTGACATATCATGATAGTTTCATGATCTAGCATAGTATATCAATTACATATATCTTCTTTTGAGTGTATGAATTAGTTGAGAGAATGGTAAAGTTTAGGTATATAAGGTTAGAGATGTTAGCATAGGCATTACATCCACAAATAATCGTATTATCGTGTTTAAGTGTGACTTCATGTTTAGCGTAGTTGAGGACATGCTGGCGATCTGATCAGGACTGAGTCGAATCAGGAATGGCGGTGTCCCCTCATGGTACTCACCGCCTCTCCTCGGCCTGCAGAGGTAGGCTTGATACTCATGCGGTGCAGGGTCTTGGACTTCATCGAGCCCAACTTCGGGCCGTCATGGCTGAAGAGCTCCTCCATGCGGTCTGTGTCCAGCTTGTACTCCCCACGGGGTCGCTCGGCCGTCCAGATGTTGTGCTTGCCCTCCACGCTGGCCTTGGGCAGGGCGTCCCAGTGGAATGGCTTCAGATTGTGACCCGAGGAATCTACGTGAACCTTATTACCCGGAGGGGGTGGTGGTGGTGGTGGGGGGGGAGTGGGGGTGGGGGTGGGGGTGGGGGAGGAGGTGGTGGCATCTTCTACCCAAAGGATCTCTGACCGATGTGCGACTGTCCTACATGGCATCGCAGGACGGGGCCATCTGTGGTCATAGGAGACACAGTCAGAACAGAAATTGTTTTCTTCTTTTATTGTAGCTTCATAATGACCGTGGGACAGTGAGCAATTATTTAAAAGGGGAGAGATAAACTTCTTGTCAACATCATAAACATGAAGCTTGGCAAGGAGATTGGAAGATCAAAGTTTGACTTAAAAAAAAAGTATTTACACATTCCTTTAAACCCCATTAAACACTTCCAAGCTGGAGGGAACAGATTGAGGGAAATAACTGCCGACAGTCCACCTTAATAGACCGTTTATTAATTTGGTTAGATGGCCGTTTTTCCGTCAGTTGAAGGCATTCGATCAAAGAGGGACTTACCTTTAGTTGTCTTAGAGGCGCTCAACATTATCCAAATAATGCATAACCCACCACAGGCCCCGTCCGTTCCTGTGCTCGCTCGTGTAACAGCACGAAGTGCTCTGGATATCAAGTGGACTCGCAGGAAGAACAGCAACATTCACCTGGTAGCGCACACACCCAGTTAACCCTTTCACGTCCATGCTCCACCTCTGCGTCCTATGCTGCGCCCACTCACGGTCTGCAGAGACCTATTTGTCACCCCGGTTAGGAGGTCCCGCAGTGTAGCCTACTTGTAAGTCGCTTTGGATAAAAGCATCTGATAAATGCCCTTAATGTCAATGTAAATGGGATATACGCACGACGTTACGCGCAAGGCGTAAGGTAGAGCGGTGAGTTGGGCAACCGGTTCACCGGTTGCCAAAGTTAATATTGATATGTGGACTGTACACTATAACTTCACCTAAGTGATTAGGGTCATAATGCCTTACCTGCCAGCTGTTTCTCTGAATGCTAACGACGGCACTTAGGGTTAACCAAAACGTATGTAATAGTGGCTATAACATTCACATATTATTGGCCAAAGAAACGTGTCCCAGAGAAGTCAGCGGCCAAGGTAGAGCTTTCAAACGCCAAGCTCTTTTTAAATAGATGTTGTGCATTAAAAATAAAGACTTGGCGAACTAGAATGAGGTTTCAAATGTTTGTGTGGGTAGGGCATCCGATCAGTGTAACAGTGAGATTTTTGGATTTGGATACACGATGTTGCGTTAACCCCATAATTAAAGGCCTTGCGTTCAACCTTTTTATTCCGGAATATGACCTCATGCTTACGCGCAGATAAGAGCACGCATCACGTTCTTCTTGCTTGACAAACTGTGCGTAATATTTAATAATTAGCTGATCGTTTAAAGCACATTTGATATGCTGTTAATGTGCATTTAAGTCATCCTCACACAATACTATTAATATGAGTTTAATCAGTATTTTAAGACACCTTCTATACCACATGGTAGGCTATAAACGGCTAATGCCCAGCTGGTATGTTTTATTTCTATACACTCTTCATTCAAAAATATCTTCTCCTGTGTTCTCTTTCACAAGTTAATCCCTTATCTTTCTGAGGGTTTAGTGCCACACACACACACACACCTTTTTTTGAATGACGAATCACACATTTTTGAACACGTCTGACTGTTGATCACAGGATAATAAGACAGAAATTCCTTTAGATATATTAGAATGTATTTTCATGTACATCACAAAGTGCCATACATCTTTCGGACTATACAAAAACAAAAATAGACAATGAAGTATCTTGAACACAATTCAAAAGATACATACAGCATTAGACAAATAAACTATGACAAAACAGAAAACATAACATAAAACTACAACAAACCTTGTACCTGTGTAAAAGAAATAAGTAAGTAATTGGAAATAGAAAAATACGAAATCAAAAAGCTTGCGTCCTTGAAGAAAGCATTACATCAACATGTGATACTGTAAGTGTCATATCACCAATTCCGACCTATTGTCAAGTTTGTTATTTCTCACCAAGAATCACAGAGGGGTACTCTTTTATAATGATATTGCTACCCCACAATTCAAAGCAAGACATCCAAGCCATAAAAATAGTCTTTCTGAGCTTCTGTTGCAAGGCCTGACTACACATCAGCAAAAATACTCTTTACATGCCTCGAGACGAATTGGCTTTTGAATCAGGAACAGCGGAAAAAAATAGACATACGCTAAACCAAGAAGTTAGTAGACCCAAGGGTAGAGCTTCCTTCAGGGACAAGTTCAGAAAGGCAATCCATTTTGTTTTGATAGATTTTCATTGGTTCTAAATTCATGAAAATGTCTCTTTCCGTGTAAACAGATTCTCTGGATGTCTGAGAATGAGTGACGGATAAACTGAAGAATAATACCTTGAATCAGTGAAATTTCTCCACAGGTTGGTGCTCAACACGGAAAACAATAACGGGACACACATGGCAAATGATTGTGCAATAAAGTTAATTGCAATGCAAATAAAACGCATAAGAAAGTGGTAGGAAATAATTTTGACATACATCGATGGACAAACAAAACAAAAATAATCAAAATGAAATCGAAATCATTGCAGGATCTATGAAAGCCAAGTGATATTGATTGGACAAGACAAGTCATCGTCTTTACATACTTCCCCATAACCAACAAACGTCTTAAAACCTCCAATTAGTCCACTTTGTTACAATCAGACCCCCAGTCCCGGCCCGCCCACCTCCACATCTCCGCCCCACACCAGGAGTGCCGCATGTTGCCGTCTACTGTTCCTCAAGCCAGGAGGGTTTGTCGGCTCCGGGCTTTAGCTTGACGTTGAACTGGACCAGAGTCTGCTCCAGCTGCTGCTGGTTGCCAGCGAAGTAGGCGGAGATGGCATTGTGGAAGAGGAGCAGCTGTTTGTGCATCACTTTCACCTGCAGGGAGGGAGGAGAGGGGAAGAGGAGGAGGAGGTGGTAGAGGAGAGGAGGAGGAGGGAGTAGGACATAGGAGAAGGGTGAGGAGGACGCAGGAGGTAAGTCATTTAGTTATGAGCTACTTATCAAACACCTTTATCCGAAGCCACTTAAAATGTATTCAGATACAGGTCCTTAAGTAGCAGGAAGGTGTGAGGGGGCATCTTGCTCAAGGAATACCGACAGGTAGGCTGTGGCCATTTGGGTTTGAACCCTGAACCTTTCGGCTGGGAGTCAAACCCCCTAATCAGTGTTGCCACAGATACCTTGAAAAAGTAATCTGATTAATGATTACTAGTTACTCCTTAAAATTGTAAGTTACTTAGTTACTTTACTGATTACTTTATTTTAAAAGTAACTAAGTTAGATTACAAGTTACTTTTTAAGTTACATTTAGCTGCGACAACACCCCCTGCCGCCTCAAAATAAAAAATTACAACCGGTTTTGCCAATAGGCTACTAACTTTTTGCCCCCCCTGACAACAATTGTTCCGAGGACAGTGGCTTTGATGAGTAACTTTAGTCTGATTACTGGTTTGGGAATGGTAACGCGTTAGATTACTCGTTACTGAAAAAAGTAGTCTGAGGCCAGTAACGCGTTACCGGCATCACTGCCCCTAATACTATTAATAACAACAATACTATTGGATTGCTACTGACCTTGTTCTCCTCCAGGAACTTGAGCTTGATGGTGACGTCGCTGCGGAGGCGTTCATACTTGTCTCGGTGGAGGTGGTAGTCCTGCTGGGCCGCGTCGATCCTCACTGCGGCCGCCGCGTCTCGGGGCCCCAGGCTCAGCTCCTCCAGGTCCGACCGGTACGCATCAAACTCCAGCCTGCACACACACACACACACACACACACACACAGACACGCACAACGCACACACAGACACGCACACACACACACACACACACACACACACGCACACACACACACACACACACACACACACAGGTATTGCCGTTGGCCTTTGTGTCTGGTAACCATAACTCTCTCTACGTCTCTCTCGCTCAAATAAAAGCTTTTTTCTGGAGGGTATTTTGGTGCGTGATCGAAGATGCTATGACCGCACGATTAATCCCACAAAGTGAGTGATTAAACGCAATTAAGAAAATGAATCGGTGGACAGCTCGGCCTTAACTTCTCTCCTTCTCTCTCTCGCTCTCTCTTCAAGCTTCCTTTCCCCCCTCCCTCCCCTCTCCCCCTCGTATGGCCAGATGGTTAAAAGGATGGCCTCCATTGTCTCTCCCTCACCGTCCCTCCTTCTCACCTGGTGTTCTCTTACAGTCTGATAGAGTAGGGTGTCTCCATCCCTCTCTCTCTCTCTCCCTCTCAACTGGCGTTCTCATACAGGGTGATAGGAGTAGGGTGTCTCCATCCCTCTCTCTCTCTCTCTCTCCCTCTCGACTGCTGTTCTCATACAGTCTGATAGAGTAGGGTGTCTCCATCCCTCTCTCTCTCCCCCTCTCAACTGTTGGTCTGATGGTCAATAGGGTGTCTCCCTCCCTCTGTCTCCCACTCTCACCTGGCGGCCTCATACAGTCTGATGGTCAATAGGGTGTCCTCCATGGTTTTGTTGATCAGGGTGTTGATGCTGCAGACGAAGAAGTTGATGGCTCCCAGCAGGCTGTCTCCGTTCTTACACAGCAGCTTCTGGGTCTCGGCGTTGTAACCAAACTCATCCTGCAGAGAGAGGGAGAGGGTATTTCTAAAGGATCTTTAGAAATACAGTGCATACTGGCCATGGAAGGTTACACAAGGTGAGGAGACAGTAGGTGAGCACAAAAACAGCTCAGTTAAGTGTTAATTTTCAGATGGATGAGTGATGAACTCCATTCAACCAATCACACAGGAAAGTTGAGCAATCTACGGACCAATTTGAACTATTTCGATCAGAATACGACGGAATAACGTGTACTGTTAAAAGATTAACAGTGCACACAAAATCCCTTTAGAAGATAATAGTTGCTCTCCTTTCAACAGTATTGAGCGATTAGGGCCTGGCCATGGCGTTAGTTATTAAGCAACAGAAGTTGGCAGCAGCATTTGGAAATCAATTGCTTCAGAGGCAAAGGCCAGGCAGATATTCATTGCGAAACACAAACTTGAATATCTGACTCTGGATGTGTGGGAGGCTACACAGTCAGTGTCTAGTCTAGTCTAGTCATTGACCAGATTAATACATTCATCAAATAATAACTTAATGTATGGAGTAAAACGCAAGAACAAAAGAACATAATGTTGTCCACAAAAATAACTGGGGGCGGAATAGGTGGCATGAGGGGTGAACCACGGGGGTCGACTTAGCCCAGGAGGTAGGGCAGTTGTCTTGTAACCTAAAGGTTGCTAGTTCAATCCTTAGCTCCTCCTAGCTGAGTGTTGATGTGTCCCTGAGCAAGGGACATGTGTCCCTGAGCAAGGGACACATCGAGGGACACACTTACTCTGCCGTCGCTATGTCAATGTGTGTATTATTAACTGATGTAAGTCGCTTTAGATAAAAATGTCTGCTAAATGCCCTAAATGTAAATGTAAACATGAGGCATTAGGGAATAAGTGAGGTAGTGGGCGGCTGAGGTCATGCAGGAGTGAGGTATCCGAGGAGTGAGGTACTGGCGGCGGCGGCGGCTTACCTGCAGCTCAGGAGACTTCTGGCTGAGGTCGGCGAAGGAGTCGCCCAGGGCCTGCTGGGTCTGCACCATGTTGCTGAAGTGGCTGATGAGGGCGGTGGCCAGCCTCAGGACCTGCTCGTACTTCACCTTGGTCTCCCGGAGCACCTCGATCTGGGCCTCCAGCTCCAGGTCCACAGTCCTTGAGCCCCGGCCAAACCTCTCCGACAGCATCTGCTTGGTGCACTGACGGGACACGCAAACACGGGGTTATATATATATATGTATGGAATCGCTTACTTAAGTTTGAGGTGCTGAGGAAACACATGGGTGAACGAATCGCCAACATGTGTTACTGTGTGATTCATCTACATGGGAAATACATTATAACATATTTATTATATATGCAATAGGTCTTACAGTTTGCGTGTGCAGTATTTGTATTTTCAGTAGTTTAATAAATGATATATAAAATAATGCAAATCTATTTATATTGGGGTACTGAAAACGTTTGTTCAGTACCCGAGCACGATAAAAAAAATGCACACACATTCATCCATTCACATGCACATTGGTGTAAAAATAGATTTCTGACAGGATGCTTTGATCTGAACACAAGGCAGGGGGCCGGGGGGGGGTCGGGGGGGCAACATGATCAAACAGCAGGTCCAACCCCACCTGGACGGACACAGAGACATAACCACGCCAGCCCCTCTCTGAGCTGTCCCCTGTCCCCACCTTGTAGGTGTTGATGCCCCACTTCTTCACACTGTCCAGCTTCTCCACGGCAACGCCCCGGGCCACCTCCTCCGACGCCAGCCCGGAGCCGCTAGGGCTGTGGTGCATGGAGCCTGTCGACAAGTCAGTCAGTGACAGTCAGTAACAAACACACACAGTACTCCATAAACACACACACACAACACACAGACAACACAACACAATCAATGTACACTGATCAATACATACCCGCTAACAATTCAAACACTGATCAATAATATATGCATAGACAGCGCAATAATCGATAATCCATAAATATGCTTATTAATCAATAATCACGCACACTAATCAATAAATAAACAATATAGAAACATGAATAAATACACACATCAATAAATAAACAAAATAATTCACAATCAATTAATACACTATCAATTAATATACTAATCATACTCAATAAATGTACAATAGTGCAAAAACTCCACACATTCTATACTACTACTTAGTGTGTAGTCGTTAAAGAGATGCATTTATCCAAAGGGACCTACAGTGCATTCAGAAACAGGTCATTAAGGAGCAGGGCTGGGGGCCATCTCATCTCGCCTACAGAGTCAAACCCCCTAACCATTAGGCTATCCTGACCCCCTCCCCCCAACAGGGGGTCACGGCCAACCGGTTGGGAACCATTGAGTATACCTGAGGATAGACTGAGACGTAGCAGAGGGGGGGGGGGGGGGGGACAGACATACGAGAGATGGTGGGGTCGTGGTGGTACCTGGTTGGTGACCTGGTTGGTGGTGGGATGGTGTTGGGGTGTGGGTAGTACCTGGGTGGTGCTGAATCATGCTGGTGATTGGATGACCTGACGGGGGGCTGTGGTGGACGTTAGCAGCGCGGGCCTTCATGCGGATGTCTGGGATGAGCGTGCGGATGAGAGGAAGATGGAGGAAGATGCTGATGAGGTTCAAGAGTCACCTTACGGCCTTCAAATCCAACCACAGCAACGCGCTACTGAAACCACGGGGGTCCGATGTGTTCAATGTTACGTGGATTTTAGATTTACTGTCTCGTACATCTTTAGGTTTATGTTTTTATGTTTGCTGATTGTGGGAGCAAACGCACCACAAGGTTTTGTCTTATCTTATGATTGGCTCCAACGTGGTGGAAATCTATAACAGCTAATCAGAAAACAGATATAGGAGCAGTTACTAAATCAGGAACAGTAGTTGCAGTAGCACGTGTTTGGCCAGAGGTGATGCCTTTGCTTTGGTCAGATTGGAGTGCTTCAGTGACTCTTCAATGTCAGGTCATGGACAGAATGATCTGATGGTAGAGGACATACACAGCTGAGAACAAAATGGTGTTGATGTTAGGGTTAGGAGCGGACAGGAGCAAGGCAAACAGGTGTGGATATCAAAGGTATGTTAATTATGTTAGGAAACATTGTCTTATAATAATTACTAGGAGTTATTGTGTCTAAAGTCCGTTTTTACTCAGTACTAGCCCTAACCCAATTACTGAGATAACTATTAAGGCATCAATAAACACGTGCAGCCATCTTCTGGAAGATTTCAGTCTGTCACCCTTTATCTCCAGTGGGTGGCTGTAACATCGATGGCTCTGGTCCAAAGTAGGCCATTCCAGATATCCAGTTATATAGATTCCGGTAGCTATGCACACATGACCCTATTAATGTAATTTTCAGGAACTTGGCAGAGTAAGACTGAATGATAGGGGCTTAAAAAGTAATTAATATAAAAAAAATGTATATTTATACACACGAGAGGAAGAATGAGTGAATAAAGAATTAAAATAAAGAGCGATTTGATATCCACTCTATAACAAGATTTATATCTACAAGATCAAGAATACATTACATTTTGAAACGGTGATGCAGTGGAATGGTTTTAAACAGTGCAATGAATCGTGCTGTTTTACCATGCATAGCCAGGAAATACAGAACAAAACAAACTTGAAGTGGATATAGGATGCAGCAGGGTTAGACGTTCTCGTGGCCCTTCAAACGGTTGTCCAGCAACGAAGCCAATTATGACCAGTGTTCATAAACATTCATAAACAAAGCATTCAGCAGAACAGCCTACAGAATATCATGAACTCCTTTTTTAGAAGCATGCTGCCGGGTTGTTATTGATGTTGAAGAAGCATTTTTGCAGAGCTGCATGTGTCATCGGCATCCTTTGTCCAGCCAATAAGCCGAACCCGAATGGACAGGGGAAAGAGTCGACACGGATCGACAGAGCAAGGCGTTCAGACAAAACGTTGAAATGAACAGAAAGAAGACTGGTTTTGCACACCGACACCTGCTCTCTGCTCAGGAGTTCTCCTTCGGTCCAAATATTCAGGGTTGAAACGAACTGCGGGGCCTAAGTAGGAATATGCCGGTACACAGTGTTCAACCATCACCTCTGGCTGACATACCCTGAGGTCGCATCGTAGTAGAAATACAGTGGGATCATTTTACATGAGAACATAAAATGTCAATCAATCCAACTTTACTTATCAATCTATCTATTGGTCTAGATTTTTTTTAGACACTGTATAAGTTGGAGAACATACACAAAATAATACAATCTCTCTATTTGAGAGGAACACACACAAACACATTTGTGATATAGGTGAATGAAAACCAGGTTGTGAACTTCAGATACACGCCGGCTTGGGGAGAGGACACGGAGGAGGCTCTGAGGGAGTTAGGGGAGAGTCATGCTACCTTTGATCGAGCTGGTTGGGATGATACCCCCTGCTGGGCCGCCATAGCCCCCGGACACAATACTGGTCTCGTTCAGGTTGGGTCCCGACACCATGACCTGCTGCAAGTCCTGATAAACCCAACAACATACAATCTTTATAACCACACCATAACCTGATAAACCCAACGGATTATCTTGATAACCACTTGGCCTGCCGCAAGTCCTGATAACTAACTAGATATATTATCTAAACAACCACACCAAGTCCTGATAAACCCAACCCATTAACCATTTAACTACATGACCCGATAAACCCAAACCATTGAAATTATAACCACATCTTGATAAACCCAATACATTATCTTTAGAACCAACTGACCTGATAAACCCAAACCATAATCTTTATAAACACACCGTTTGTTTCCTGTGTAACCTAACTTAAAGACCATATTTTTAGGTAGGTAGTCATATTAACAGCGGTTTTCATTTGGTCTTTGTTAGTTAAAAGTGACATTAAATAAAGACTAAAACATGAGACTTTTAACAGGCCTAACAAAACATCAATAACAAATCTTGCCATGTTATAGATATAAAGGAGAATAGATATGTAGGAGGGACATTTGAGGTCGTTACAGAGTCAATATAGAGATGTAGAACTATGAAGGGTACCGTTCGATAACCATCTGATGTGCATGAGGTCAAAACAGAGAACTATAATGAGGATGTTTGCAGGTCCAGTGTCATTCATTTATTCTCGTCTAGTCCCATACCTTTTCATCTAAGCTCCATTGAATCTGTGCAGCCTGTGTAGAAATGAGACACGACACACATAGCAGCACAGTAATGACGTGTGATTAAATCTCCCAAAAAAAAAAAGAATATGAATGTTTGGTACTATCCTCTGAACACGGATGTTATGACGCGGATTAGGCCTGAGCAGGATTAGATAACAGACAAAACGTCCCATGTCAAACCAGTGATTCAACACTCAAGATATATCATCCACTGGAGAATAACACATATTTGATTTAAACCCTGTAACGTTAAAGAGATATTCTGTCGCTGGTCTTACCTGCTCGAGGCTGTCATCCCCCGCCAGGCTCCCCGTATCTCCGTTGCTGTTAATAGGGATCTCCATCGTGGCAGCTTTACTCATGATGCTGTCTGCCATCACTAACACTTTTCAAAGAATAACGAATCCTCTACAGGCGATGAAATGCCCTCATGAGATGTAATAGGGTTATTTTGATTCGGGTTTTCAATCTAGGATATTACCGGGTTTTGTGTTGAAACGAGTAACCGATGATCTGGTTGGTTGATGGCAGCGTTGCTGATGTGGCAGTATCGTTGAAAGGTTAAATACTGTCGGACGAAACACACACCGTCGCTTGTGGTTCATTTGAGGCTAAATGCATATGGCTTTGCATGATGCTTTCCTATATTTTTTGCAATCATTCCTGCATAAATCTTTTAGAAATCCCTCACTCTTCAGCCAAGCTCTGACCGTCTCCTGTGTGCCTTCAAAGTAAGAGCTATTTCGCCGGCAAACACTTTTGCCAACGAATGTAAAGTAAATAAAATGGAATGAAAATAGTATGAAACACATGTAAAAGTCCATATTAGTGATTCATACTTGATATTGGCACCGTTGAATAATGATTGGTGGGGTCCTATAATATAGAGACGTTTACTTTGAAGGCTGATGTTTAGCTTGCGGTTCTTCCACGTTAACAAAGCTGACGAAACGCATTTTAGTTTATCCATTATTGCAGTAACATGGTTCGCCACAAGATGTCATCAAAGGTTAACCAACTGAAGAACGACAATTGAATTAGTGCGACATGATCAGAATGTAATGAGGTGCCCTGCGGTGACACTTTCATCAGGGTTATTACATCGGAAGGAATTGAAAGGGCATTAGGAATAATCTGAAATCCACGTTGAATAATTAAATTAATCAGGCACTGGCTCGATGATATTTTTAGTTGACATACGGTTTATCCTCCTTTTAACTTTATACATACGTTAAAAACATCACAATTGAATGGTCATTTACAACATTAACGTTGACTTCTCATAAACTCAAAGCAACTACACAATTTAAAATAGAATAAAACAAAAACTAGGCCTACTAAAGATAGAGAGGGGCAAGCTAAAGAGAGAGAGAGAGAGAGAGAGAGAGAGAGAGAGAGAGAGAGAGAGAGAGAGAGAGAGAGAGAGAGAGAGAGAGAGAGAGAGAGAGAGAGAGGAGAGAGAGAGAGAGAGAGAGAGAGAGAGAGAGAGAGAGAGAGAGAGGGTGTTGGGGAAACTAATGGGGAGGGAGGGAATAAAAGACGAGACACGAAAGAGGGGGAGAGCAAAGTGAAGACAGAATACTAACGTCAGAGAGTGAAGAGAGGTTTGGTCCACTGTGCCCAATTGTCATTATGAATGGACGTCCCTTTTACCATGTATTATATTCAATAATATATTTGATATGGAATAAGATGGATGAATATATTATTGGAATGGCCCCCTGCTGTACTTGCTGGTCTCACAGCAGCTATGAATATGAAATAAATGTATCCACAGGCAGCAGTAATGGGCCGGGCCCCAAGAAGATACGAAGCAAAAGCAAGATCCGAGATGTAAACACAAAGCCTTCTTCGTTCCGAAACCTTAATGTAATATCAACACGAGCACAGCTCCCCTGCAAGCTGTTGAAAAAACAACTTTGGATATTATTTTGATATCAAACCCCCGGGTCCCTCCCCCCATTTCGCCAGTATCACAGCGCCACGGGACGCGAGAGAATTTCTTTCTTAAATCACAGCGGGACGCAAGACTGACGCCCTCTCTCTCTCTCTCTCTCTCTCTCTCTCTCTCTCTCTCTCTCTCTCTCTCTCTCTCTCTCTCTCTCTCTCTCTCTCTCTCTCTCTCTCTCTCTCTCTCTCTCTCTCTCTCTCATCCCGACTTCTTTCCTGAACAGGGAGCGCGCGCGCGCGTCACCACACGAACGACCAAGTGAGCCACCCGCGTGTGCATGTGAGGGAAGCGTGAGACCCCAACCGCAGGGAAGCCTGCCACGCCCCCCTGTCATTTCGCCGAACCGTTCATCTTGTTTTTAAATGATCATTAAGCACGCTTCCAGATGTTGGGAGGGAGTTTATCCGCGCACAGTCTCTGCTGTGTTTGTTCTTCAATAACAAACACAGCTCCGGACTGGAGCTGGAAACCCCAAACAAGAGCTCAGACGGAGCACACCGTTGGATTCTTGGAGCTACGATGTCATGATCCAACCCAAAGTTAACCAAAGAGTAAACGTGATTTTATAATTATTTAAATACTGAAACGCACCCAAAGCGTGTGTTAACCCAGCCTCCTTTAATATATGCATTTGTGTGGGAATGTGTGTATTATTTGAGAGAGAGAGAGGGAGAGAGAGAGAGAGAGAGACCTGAGAAGGAGAGAGAGAGAGAGAGAGACCTGAGAAGGAGAGAGAGAGAGAGAGACCTGAGAAGGAGAGAGAGAGAGAGAGAGAGAGAGAGAGAGAGAGAGAGAGAGAGAGAGAGAGAGAGAGAGAGAGAGAGAGAGAGAGAGAGAGAGAGAGAGAGAGAGAGAGAGAGAGAGAGAGAGAGAGAGAGAGAGAGAGAGAGAGAGAGAGAGAGAGAGAGAGAGAGAGAGAGAGAGAGAGAGAGAGAGAGAGGAGAGAGAAGAGAGAGAGAGAGAGAGAGAGAGAGAGAGAGAGAGAGAGAGAGAGAGAGAGAGAGAGAGAGAGAGAGAGAGAGAGAGAGAGAGAGAGAGAGAGAGAGAGAGAGAGAGAGAGACCTGAGAAGGAGAGAGAGAGAGAGAGCGAGAGAGAGAGAGGTAGAGCTGACCCCGGCCATGGCGTGAGAGCAGCCGGAGATCATAAACCAACCAACCAGTCCGCGGTCGCCATGTTTCCAATTACGTCCAACTGCCTAGTCGGAGAGACGAGCAGCAGTCGCAGGCCACAAATAAATGGAGGGGGCAATTTCAAGGGTTGTAAATCCCACATAGGGTCATTGGCATTTTCACTGGAGTGTTAAAGCCGTTGTTGATCTTTGTGTTTGTCCTGCACGCTACCTGTGGTCGGGCACACAAACTGTGGTTGTGCGCGGTTAGCTTGGTCGTTGTTTATTTGTGTCTATAGGTCATTAATCACAGTTTAAAGTGATGGAAATCCGTGATTGACTTCATATTATGTTATTGGGTTCATCAAAGTGTGCGTCGAGGATCTGAAAATGATCCCTGCCAAATTCATAGCCGATCCAATCTCAAGTCATCAATTTCCGTCATCAGTTTCTATCTATTCTGTCCTGCCAGTTGAATGAGTTGGAGTCTTATTTTCCCGGTTGTCTGCGTAGCCAAGCGGGAAAGCAATTACCCTACTCTCACATGGCCAGGCCAGGCCACTCACATTACGGGGGACGTGTCTAGTGACAGCATTCTGGCTTTTCTACACAACACAGTGGGGAGGGCCGGGGATTTAGACCACACCCATGCTATGTTTCCAAGTCTTTCTACGACTAAGTGTGTGAGCTGCATTTGAGATACAGGGCCTACATAAAGATACATGTTTGCCATTTACCTGAGAAAGATATTCAGTAGTTCCTCTGTGATATGATATGGTTATTTTAAGTTTTTAGATCCGGCTGGCCATCGTGTTATCATTCCATATTTGTCAAAGGTCTTTAGCAACGACTCTGTATACTTGATTCCGTTCTATTTAAATTATTGTACTTTTTCTAAACACTGCATTTAGGCTGAAGCCAGTCAGTGGGTGCCGTCCCCATTTGCCAGACCACTGGGTTGGTTTTCTTGGGGATATCCTGCTGACTAAATACGGTCATTGATTTTAATTGGTAAAGTACTTTACGACAGAGTTCACCTCCAGAACACGTATACACACGCACTCACTCACGCACGCACACACAACATGCACACGTGTGCAGGCCATCATATATACCCTGCAGAAACACGATTTTCAACAAATGTATTCCTGCAGTTCATTTAAACCTTTAAAGAGCATTTGTCTCAGGACGTGTCTGTTTGCCAAGAAGGAATACCGAGCCTGGCAAGACGTTTGCTACAGATCCCGGCCCCGGCAACATGATGTGGTCAAAGTGGTTTTGAAGAGAAAGAAAACGAAACGCCCTGTTCACCACGATTTGGGCTAGTCTGGCATCAGGCTTTAGTCGTTCACCTGAAGAAGGATTTGTGTGACGACATGAATCGTGATAATTGATCGTACCCTACAATGGTTAGATAAAGAAACACCCTGCACAAGTATATCTCAGGATTTGGTCTTTCATTTTAGATAAACCATATGACCAAGTGCTGCCACTCACTCCTACCTGCTCCATTTCTCTTGATTTCTCTCTCTCTCTCTCTCTCTCTCTACCGTCTCAATTGCGCCCCCCCCCCTATCTGTCACTCTCCCTCTCGTTATTTCTCTTCACCCTTCTCTCCCTCCTCCTTCTCCTCGCTATGCTCTCTTTTAATCATCTCTCATTACCCCCTTTCCCCCTGTCTCTCTTTCTCTGTCTCCCTCACTAAGTAGAACACCACCTGCGGGAGGTATTCTCTCTAAATCACGGCGGCTGGGGTGAGTAAGCGAGATTGCAGCGGGTGAGTTAGGAGTGATTCATTATCTAACCCAGCTGGGACTATTGCTTGCATGCCCCTCCCACTCTACTTTCTCACCTGCAGCAACAAAGCCAACAAACAAAGGCCGCGTTCAGACTGCAGGCAAATCTGATTCAAATCTGATTCCTTCTCATATCCGATTTTTAGGGCTGACTGTCCACACTGTTTTAGCAAGTGTCCAAATCGCATTTGGCTCTGTTCAGACTGGGCCACATTATTGGCCCATCTGACGGGTTGCTGTAGCAACGACGTCGGAGCGGAGGCGTCATCCAGCGCGTGTATTGCGTGACGTCATGTAATAGAGACGAGAAAAACAACAACAAACAAGATGGATCAAAGAACGCGAAAGACTTTCATAAATCGATTTATTCCGATACATGTCCTCGAGCTTCGCTTGAACGGACTCATCTCCCCACAGATTAATGAGGCATTTCGTTTCTTCCTCTGTCCAAGGACTGAGGCGGGTGGTTTGGCGCATTGGGTCAGGTCTGGCGTCGCGTAGAGTGACGTCACGGACAGTCAAATCCGATCTGAGTGTTTGGAGCTGTTCAGACTGAGACGCATCTGTCCAAATGCGATCTGAAACTACCTCCTGGAGGTGGTTCCGATCCGTTTCGCAAAAATCGGATTTCATGTGACTTGGGACTGTTCAGACTACAAAAGAGTCATCCGGTTCCAATCTGGATGGGCTAAAAATCGGATTTCGGCTGGCAGTCTGAACGCGGCCTAACAGTACCTTGCCCCTAGAAACAGGTCATTAATGGCACATTTCCACCAGAGGGTGCGGGTCGGTTCAGTTTGCAAAGATGCGGCACGGATCAGGTTTCGACCGCCAATAGTGGACGTGACACGGAATGAGCCGTATTGAGCCGTACTCGTTTCACAGTACTCCTACGTTGGGTTACTGAGACTACGTTTACACGAAGCAGGGTATTTTCCTAAACGAATATCTGGCCATCTACGTTTGCAAATAAAACTGCATTTACACAAGACCGTTTTTTTTTTAAAATGTGTTTACACGAACCCGTGTACATACATGCTGTCATGAGCACGCCAAACCACAGTGGCAGTCTAACGATAAGCTCAAGCTCACATTAACCAATCAGAATCCTGAAAAGTTGCCCGAGCCACCGGAAACGGAAGTGTGCTCTCTTCTTCGGATAGCAGCGGTAAAGCAAGTTGTTTGCAACATTGCTGACCTCCGAGCACTCATTCTTCTGTGCTCCTCCACATAAAATAGGAGCTGAATTTGCAAATGCAAACAGACAAAAAGGGTCTGCACCAACATAAACGCGATGGCTATTCTGAGCGCATCCATGATCACCTCTCAGCCCTAAAATGTGAAGTCGCACGTGAGAAGAACATGTAAATGTAAACCTTGGTCGGCACATTTGGGTTACTTCTGTCACATACTGTGACGTTGGCTGCCCAAAACTCAGTTTACCACAGTTTACAATGTTTACAACCAAACGCATAAATGAAGTTTTCCAACAAAACGCATAAAAGTTTTCCAAAAAAATCACTTTGGCCGGAGTTTTTTTGGATAACCGTTTTACGGGGCGAATTCTCCGTTTGCGTCTAAATGAAAGGCTCAAACGTAGGGAAATGTCTTCGTTTATAAAAATACACATGCTCGTGTAAACGGGGTCAAACAGTACCTCCCCCCTAGAAACAGGTCATTAATGGCACATTTCCACCAGAGGGTGCGGGTCGGTTCAGTTTGCAAAGATGCGGCACGGATCAGGTTTCCACCGCCAATAGTGGACGTGACCCGGAATGAGCCGTATTGAGCCATACTCGTTTCGCAGTACTCCTCCGTTGGGTCACTGAGACGCCAGAAAGGGTGCCGGCAAGTTCGAGCCGTCCGTTGATTGGTCGACAGAATCGCACTTCCTTGCGACATGGGGATAATAACAAACAAACCCATTACCCGCAAGGTATTTCTGGACAACGGCGAAAGCTTCGTTTATTGAAGAAAATGTCTCTCAAAAGTTTGCCGTCCTTCTTGGACAGCCTACATTGTTGCCCTTTGTTCATTGTGCACTTCTTATTTTTCCTTGGATTTATTAGCAGGCTACACTGTGTCAGGCTTCTATGAGATCACTATGCTTATGTAGTTCACCATAAGTCTTAAACCCTACCCTACGATAAGGGTACTGTCGGCGGTGGAAACGCAAGCCGTAACTGAGCTGGGCTATACCGCACCCTCACTACTTGGTTGAGGTGTGCTGGGACCGAAGCGTACCCGTCAGTGGAAAGCGCCATAAGGAGCAGGTAGGGGTTAGACAGTGATGCAGATACCTGTCATTAAAGAGCCAGTTTGGGTTAGACAGTGAATACAGAGACAAGGCCTTAAGGAGCAGGAGGGGGTTAGACAGTGAACACAGAGACAGGACATTAAGGAGCAGGTTGGTGCTAAACAGTGAAGACTGGTTATTAAGGAGCAGGAGGGATTAAAAGTGAATGTATAGACAGATCATTAAGGACCAGGTAGGGGTTGGACCAGGGTTTTTGCCACTTTTTCCATTACGTTAAAGAGAATTTCAGTGTTTCTGTGAGACCCAACTTCGCTAACAGTTGTCTGTACATTGTCAGGCTGTGACACAACACCATTTGAGTCCCGACCCATAGAGTAAGGCCCTCCGGGGTGGACGGGGACTGAGGAGCTATGCACATAACTCAAGGATGCTCCTAGGTAAGCTGAGGACATCGCTCTGGAACCTCATCATCAGGGTACACCCTGTGACAAACCCAAAAAAACAGTCCTGAAGACCGGCCCATGTTACAGATCCAAACACAGAAATTAACTTCCGAAACTGCACGCAGGATAAAACATTGGGGTTATGTTTTCTGTTTTTAATGCGCTTTTTGATTTTAATACGGGGAACGACCTCGCTTTAATGCTCAGCTGGCGTCTAAATCAAACGCACGCTTCAAAGATGTTTCATAACACCGGCGGGGCCATTTGAAGACGGCTTCTATTTCACAAAACAGTTCGACAACAAAGACGGGGCATCCACAGTGTTATTAGCTGCGGCGCCCCAGCGGAGGAGTGGAGTCAGATGTAGCCTGGGCTCGGTGGAGAGGAGCCGCATGCATGGGAGCGATGCACAGAGCGGAGACAAGGGGGGCGACAGCGATAAGAGGGATGAGAGCGCGAGCGTACATCTTGGATTCTCCTCGCCATCCCCGGCTTGATCATCGCATGCAGCTCAGCGCACTTTGTCAAGACTCTTTAGCCCGAGCCGCACTCAGCAACAAGAGATGCCAAGAACTATATCATTTAAAATAAAAAGTACTCTCTCGCTCTCTCCCTCTTTCTCTCTCCCTCTTTCTCTCTCTCTGTCTCTCTCTCTCTCTGTCTCTCTCTCTCTCTGTCTCTCTCTCTCTCTCTCTCTCTCTCTCTCTCTCTCTCTCTCTCTCTCTCTCTCTCTCTCTCTCTCTCTCTCTCTCTCTCTCTCTCTCTCTCTCTCTCTCTCTCTCTCTCTCTCTCTCTCTCCTCTGTCTGCGTGGCTCCCTCTCTCTCTTGATCTCTCGCTATCTTTCTCCTGCTTGTCTTCATCTTTGTTGGACTCTTCCTTTTTGTCTCTCTCTCTCTCTCTCTCTCTCTCTCTCTCTCTCTCTCTCTCTCTCTCTCTCTCTCTCTCTCTCTCTCTCTCTCTCTCTCTCTCTCTCTCTGTCTCTCCCTTACTCTCAGTCTCTCTATCATTCTCTGTCCCTTTATTGCCCTCTTTCTCTCTTTATTACATGTTGTAAAACACGAATTGCGCATTGCTCAAACAAACAAGCATGCAAACATGACATGGTTGTCTCTAATGGATTTCACCAGAAGAAGAAGTATATATTTTTTTCGTTCACACTATTATTATTCTTCTCGGAAGACTTGAGTTTAAGCAGAAAGTTGCTATAAAGGTAGGTTTTACGTTTAGATTTCCCTTAGGCTACCTTGACGGGTCAGCTTTTTTTAAGTGAGCTTGGGCAGGAAGTTTACAATAAACATCTTTTTTATTTTTTGTGGCTTTCTTTTGAAAAACAAGCTCTTATTTTGGAGGTTGTATCTAACCAAGCATTTAAGGTGAATTACAGTGTCGTTGTTGCTGTGGTTTTCACACAATTGGACTGCAGGTAGATAATGCTTTACACTTATATCGATGAAGTGACTCTGGAAAGATAAATAGCCTGAGATAAAGACAGGAAAAACCTGCTGGAAAAAGGATCTCATGAATATAGAATAACGATTCAGGGTTTTTGGATCTCTACTGCTAATATCTTTACATCTTTCATATATTTCGATCAAGTATTGGACCTACCTGTCTTACAAACCATTATGATTATAAACCAACAGACAAACGCTCACTCAGTGGTGGACTTGGATAGTCAGAAACAATCGTCATTGTGTGTGTTTCTGTGTGTGTCTCAGCAGTGTACAGCAGCTCACAACATTTGAGATCATGTGATTCTTGAGGGCCTGTATCAGTTTAGTCTTATATTTCATGCCTTAATTTAGTTGTAAAGCTTAGATTCACCCATTGATTGAGAGACGCTCGTCACAGAGCTGTAGATTTTGTGTTATGAATGCCAAGTTTTTTGGCAGCCAGCAGCCCAAATGATCTGCATTTGGCACATTCTTGGGCAGGATGGCCTCTTCAATGGCCAAAACTCATTGATATTCACCCTTAATAACTTTTGAATGAAATACACAAAGAAACAGAGAAAATGATGGTATTAAGAGTAATAAATCCCAATTCTCCCACTGACTTAGAATTGTAATCATTCTTTCTGCATCATGCCACCAGGAGTCCCCTATAGGAGGAGAGACAGGTGAGAGAGGTAGGGGGAGAGATAGGGGGAGAGATGGAGGGACAAACAGAGAGACCAAGCCATGATGAGAGAGTAACAGAAAGACTTTTAACTTTCAGCAGCTCTACACACAACAACTATCTGAGCCCACAGGCCTTCAGGTCTTGGGAGTTTTTGCGTCAGCAGTGAAATGTTTTCGTGTGTGGTGCGTGAGTCTTGGAGGCCCCCCGTGATATTTTGGCCCTGTTTCGCTGTTCTTAGATGTTAAACTGCACCATTAGCAGCTTGAGGCTGCTAGCAGGGTTAACGCATTAGTCTCCTTTCTCAGCGTGCCAGTTGGACATCACACCACTAATCAAAAACAATCTCTCAGGCAGCAGACTCCAGATCTGCACTCTTTCCAGATGCACAGAGTGAACTCTTATAAAGAGAGGCTACCTTTGGAACAGCTCGCCATTGGTGCACTTTGAGGTAAGCATGTGAGTTATAAAAAGTAACAAGACAGACTGAGTCCATTTAACACTAGAAGATCGATGGAAGTGAATGCGTCTGGAAGTTTATAGTGAGATTTTAGAATTTACTCCGAAAAGTATATCATTCACCGCTTTTCGCCGGCTATATGTTCCACGTGTCATACGATATCTATAAATTTCACAACAGCTCGTTGTAAAACTATGCGCCTACTCTGATCATTCCAAGTATTATTGCATTTTTTCTCCCCCCCCCGCCCGAGTTCGTATACCGCAGAGCGTCGGTTGAAAGCTGTACAAGTATTGGGTGCTTCATAATGAGGTGTTAGGCTACTTGGGGAGCAGCAGAAGAGGGGATTCCAGGGAATACTTTCACTCACATTTTCTGGGCCGCTTTACTTCGTAGCTCGAGGTGATCAGAGTGATCCCTGCGATTTGTTTTTTTTTCTGGGAAAAGCCAGTGGAAAAAAAAAAATCTGAACTGACTCCCCTCACAGATAACAAAGAAATTCCTTCCCAGGGTTTTGGGTCAACCATTGGGATTCCAATTTTTTTCCAAGGCAGAAGTCCAAATAAAGAGCCTCATTAGCTAGTTGGTTGCAGAGCTGGAGGCTAAACATGGATTGCCCGCATGGATTTCATTTTTCTACCAGCATCTACTCTAAGGCCCCGTTTACACGAGGACAAAATATTTCATCGGAAGTGCCTTTCGTTTAGACGGTGACAGCGTTTTTGGGGCTTAAAAACGCAAAAATCTGAAACCACCCTCCAGAGTGGAAAACTTGACGCAAGACGCAAAACTCTGTTCAGATCTGCTCACGTCATGCACGTGTTTACGTCACATACATGCCCCAGTACAGAGAAATAAACAAACATGTTGGATTATTTCCATGCGTCGGACCGTCAAGCTGCTCTGGCAGCTCTAATAAACGTACAGGAGTCTCACGAAATGTACAGGATATGTAGGCCTACAGATAGTAGGCCTATTACTGAACAGAGAAGTATCTATTGTTTTGGTTTTATAAGAGACGAAGGAAGATTATACGCATGCGCTCAGACATGGTGGTGTTGTGTGAAGTCAGCACCACAGTCACCTGAAATGCATACCCAATCGAATTCCACACACTTTTGCGTCACTGTATGCACGCAGGTTTCCTCACGAAAACGCTCATCTAACCGCGGAATAAAAAGTGGCGACACGTCGGCACTTTTGCGTCTTCTATTCAGACCGTCATCAGACCGTCTTCTATTCAGACCGTAGCCTAAATGTTTTTTTCTCCATAAATAATAAATGTTCTTCCCCAGAATGTATGTAGACCTCAAGACTGAAACTAATCACACCACACCAGAAGCATTTTCCAAGGTGTTCATGTATCAGTGAAATGACAAGAGACATTTCTCCAGTATGCCTTCACCAACCAGGTGCTTTCCTGATATATATATAAATATCTCAATTAATTAAACCTTCCCCAAGGTTCTCAAAGCACAGAGATGATGATTGAAACCTAGTGGGTCTCCTTAAGGACCTGTCTCACCCAGTGGATGGGAGCATTACCTGAAAAACTGATTATTTTTTGCAGTTTCTCATTGGAGATTAAACAGAGCTCAGCTATTAATTCCAAAGCGGCCGAGTTCCATTTCCTGCTGGACTGATTTCAGACGAAAAACTCACTCTTTAAAATGTATTTCTCCAAATTGCAAATGATTCCATTGAATGGTTCTCGCCGCTAGGTGCAGTATAAATACATTGACGTTATTAATAGACTGCATTTACCGTATATAGCACCTTTTTTAGACACTACAACCACTCCACGTTTTGCATTTAAACCCTCCTGGAACTCGCACACACACATTCAGCGATTCATTACTGTCAGTACTTTCCAGACGAGCAAAAAAGAGATCCCTCATATCCCATGCAAAACATTCCCTGAAACCAAACAACTCAAGTCAGTAGTGAGTTATACGTGTTATGTGTTGGAGAGCCTTGTTGGACGGTGGGATCCAGCGAGGACTACACACACCCTGCAGATACACATCTATTGAGGGATTGGGAATGGGCTGTGCAGTGGAAGCAGATGGAGGTGAGGGACTGAATATTTTCCGTATGAAGTGTCACGGCCCTCGATAGCTGGGTGGGTTCCACCAGGACAACCAGGTTGTCAGGTGGACTCATTATGGTCCCGCCATATGAAGTGTCACGGCCCTCGATAGCTGGGTGGGTTCCACCATGACAACCTGGTTGTCATGGTGGACCTTTATGCAAACGTTTGACTTGGGACTAGATATAGAGTAGATGTAAATGCACTGCTTCAACTGATTAACTAAACAGTTGAGTTAAGTGAACATCATTTTAACTAATAATAAAGGAATGAACCTATGGGGGAAGATCGATGATATATGTTTAACTAATACACTGAATGCTGTGTTTTTACCACAGCGCAGGTAGAGTGCCTAAGATCATGTTTCAAAATAAAAGTGCAAGCTGAAGGCCCCTAGGATGCACACAGCACACTTTTTACATAATTCAACACCAACACGATAAATAATTGGAGCAGGGAATTATGTATTTCGCTATGTGCCATGTATAATTTGGCCTAATGCCAAATCCATGTTCTTGTCTGTGCCTTGGCGTTTCAAGCGGAACACAAACCCATCTTAGAGCAAATTTTTGTTAAAGTTTGTCCGTAAGATCATTCCAAAGGTGGTTTGACACCACTCTCATTAAATATCACATCCGTTTGTTTGGATAGGATGTGGACAGGAAGGGGGAGAGCGAGAGAGAGAGAGAGAGAGAGAGAGAGAGAGAGAGAGAGAGAGAGAGAGAGAGAGAGAGAGAGAGAGAGAGAGAGAGAGAGAGAGAGAGAGAGAGAGAGAGAGAGAGAGAGAGAGAGAGAGAGAGAGAGAGAGAGGAGAGAGGGAGAGAGAGAGAGAGAGAGAGAGAGAGAGAGAGAGAGGGAGAGGAGAGAGAGAGAGAGAGAGAGAGAGAGAGAGAGGGAGAGGGAGAGAGAGAGAGAGAGAGATCCAGAGGACCCTACTCTGGTATTACCCATGGTGCACTCTGCCAGCGAGTTCAAAGCCATGCAGCTCTGTGAAGTGTGTAAAATGACACTATGTGATTACCATGACAACACTTTTACACAAAATCAGAGACGGAGCACAACTCCTACAAACTCTACAACCCTCAACAACCTTCTCCACTTACCACTGATAAGCAGAGATCTAGCTTCAACCAGAGTGTTAACATGAACTTTTGTACTTCATGGAAAGCATCTGACCGTTGACCTGAAATCAGAAATTCGGACAAGCAGTGTTGATTTAGAGGTAATTTACTATGTGGCTATATTTTTACAATTAATCCTTATAGTCCACAGTCCTTATAAGCCTATACTTCCTTAGGTCTATGGTCCAAGGTCCAACTGTTCAGTAAATTATAATGTAGCAGTTTTGTCAGAGCCAACACTAGAAGAGATCTGATTGGTCAGCATCTGTACAGTTAGTTACATCAGCTGGGTCCATTAACAGCCAACCAGGAAGTTATTTCAATTAACTTTGTTGCTACCTAAGATTAGTATTATGGTTATCTTTAAGAAATCGTGCATTTACACCATAGATTGTAAAGATTTAGACCCAGTGGCAGTAAAACATGTATTTACACTCTAGCCTGTAAAGATTTAGACCCAGTGGCAGTTTGAGACAACAGGATTTTGCACTGAGGAACAATTTTGACCAAGAGGACAGCTGCCAAACACACCTATATGTATTTGTTTGTTATGAGTTAACTTTGCCCTGAAGTAAAATTTCACATTTCCCCCATTTGTTTCCCAAAGTCCCAAATGTGGAAGGGTTCGGGAATGCCAAGTTTCGGATAGCCAAATGCGGTCAAAATATCAGATGAGGGTTAAACCAAATGGTTGTGTTATGTTATAAACAGCGCAGCCGTCCTGTGAACCCGCACAACACGGTAGTCTCTATTTGATGGACAGGATGTCAGCACCTCAAATCCGTGTGAACATTGGGATCCGCCCCGAAATGCATTCTTCAGCCCATCTGGTAAACAGTTCAAAATTCCAACAAAAGTATAAAATTGATGGGGCAGCGAGAGAAAGGGGAACTTTGAGAGCGGGCAGGCCTTTTGTGGCGTCTCCTCCTCACAGCTCCATGGCCATCGACTCTCACTTTGTCGAGTTTAGTTAAGGATACACCATCAAGAAAACACAAGGCCCACTAGCTAATTTCTATGCACAATACATAGAAGTGTCTTCCTTTATCTGTTATCTATTCATTTGTTCCTGAGGAAAAAACTCCCAACAGCAATGATTTTCCTTCATGGAGCGCTCAGCTCAGCCAAGAATCATCAGTGTACATGGAGGGGTTGGGGGGGGGGGGGGGTAAAAAGTTCTTGATCAAAGACGGTCCATTTAGCTAAACACTGAAAGCACTTCAGCTCAAATTGCTGGCAAGAGATCAAGAGCACTGCAGACGACTGTGAAAGCCCTGCCTGTGACAGTGTGAACTATTAGGGCTGTGGAGGAACGTAGCACCACAAGATGATTAAAGTGCATCGTGTGCCCACATTTTACCAAGTCTCATCCCATGCCAACTCTAATCTGATTTTGATCATTCTATTTTTTCTCTCTTCATTGAAACCCACCTATCTCTCCTGTGGGTATGAATCAACACAGCTAGCGCCATGCTAGCAGCCTAGCCCGTCACCTAGCCTTAAGAAAAAAGCTTCTTGGCAGGAAAACCCGTGCCATGTGTTTGCAATTCATCGCGTGTGCGCCATAAGAAATCCTCAAAGCGTCAGAATGTGTGCGTGTTTGATATACATGTCACTGGGGCCCGTCATAAATTATTGGGTCCTTTTTTTTTTGGCAGCAGGTCTGTTTTTGCAACGCACCTTTTTCCCACAAACTAGGGCTTTGTATGCAAATAAGGGATAACGCGGCAAACGCTAACACTGAAGCAGCTAGTTTTGGGAGAATCGTGCCGTGCTGGAGGACACCTGCTGGGCTTCTAGGCTCAGATTGGGAACACAAACGCAGTGCACAAATCTCACCAAATAAAGCCCTATAAGGCAACAAAGCCCGAGCTTACGGTTAGAATGTCTACTCAGCAACACGTAATTTTTATTAAATACACATTTTTCTTCCCGATTTTTTCTTCCAAACCACTCACTTTACCCCACTGTCCACACTTTTCTACGCCATTAACACCACGCAGGAAAATCACTTTCGAAATAAAAGTCCCTATAAGGCAACACACCTGGCCTGCAAGTACGAATGTCTGGTTACAAACTCATATTTTTGTTACATTTATAATAATAATTCGGTATTTCATATTCATATTATTCGACTGCTGATAATGTTTGGGTTATGAATGTGAATTGAATCAGTGGCTGTAATTAAATGTGTGAGGTGTTAATGAGGAGTTTCAGAATTAAATCACGAGATATTAATCTTTGTAACACAACCCGCGGGGACCTTATGGCTAATACATCCATCATGTTCTTTTGAGCAGTGGAGGAAAGGGCATTCGTGCACGACTTGAAGTTAACGAGATGCTGTCTGATAACGTTTCTGTTTAATTTCTAATTAAATTTTTCCTGCAACGGGTCAAAGGGCCTCCATTTTGCTATCAGGTTTGGATGGACGCTTGTGATGTCACAAATGGGTACATTGCCTATATTCAACTTAACAACTGGTGGTTACATAAAGGAGGTTCAATGTTTACCAAAACATTGAGGAGGGGGGTTTCATTTGCAAATAATTTCAAATAAGTTTCAAATAATAATATATTTTTTACTTAGCAATCTCGTTTTCCACTTGTCGTTGAGAAATATCATTGCAGCGGTATCAAAGGGAGAAATGTAATTTTAGTGGAAACTAAGGTATGTCACTTTAATGTGGTACTCTGCCAGACATGCCTATTTATAACAAGAATAATGAGACTAAGCGTAAAAAATACAGATTGAACGTTTCTGGAATTACGATGAATGGGTTGAATTGAGCACCGTTACATTTGGTGGATTTAGGTATGCACGAACACGCGTGTCACACACGTAGGGGACCAGATGGATCGGAAACCAGTTGGCTCATAATAACACCTGCAATCAAACAACATACCCAATTAGTTGATATACTGTAACATGAATAAATACAAGTCTAATGTATTGCTAATGCAACCCTAACCCTAACCCTAAACACCATCACACCTGGTGGTAAAATAGTGACCTATAAAAAAGATATTATCAAAGACATAATAATAAATAATAAACCAATTAGTAATTTAAAAAATAATTCAATAAGCCTTGAACAATGGAGTCTTGTGTTTGGGAGCATTGAGCTGAGTGACAGGGTTAATGCATGAGGAATAATCCACAGTTTGTGTTCACAAGCTGTGCCTCGTTGATCTTGATTGGTGGCTCTGGTTGGCAACAACCAACCACTGTTGGTTGTTGCCGCGTTCTGCAGGAGGCACTGTTTCCACCAGTCAACACATTCTAATCAGAATAATACAGAGCAGCCTCTTATATAAAACCAAGTGTCCTGGCAGGGTTCATGTATTGTATTGCGCTTAATTAATAATGGATAGACAGATGGGTACTTAATTCATCCCTGAAGGGACATTAAAATTCAGTAACAGAAGCCCACGTTATAAAATAAAGCAAGAAATCTGTATAAAATGGTAGGTAAAACCCTATAGAATAACACATTGAATAAAATAAATATTAAATATAGAAGTAAACTCTATATTTACAATGTAATGTACACAATATGATATATACAAACATATTAAAATAGATCTATATATATCTTATATAACATTGTAAGGACATGAGTGCAATAATGAAATAATAATAGTTGTATGTGTCAGAGCGTGATGGTGGTCCATATGTGATATCTTTCTCTATATTGGTGCACTGGCACACCTAAATGGACCAGAACCATCATTAGTGAGGCGGGCTAGGCCTGGGCTTGGCCCTGTCGAGACACCTCTGTCAAGATGTTCTATTCTGGAGGTTGGCTCAGAATAACGGAAGGACTATGACTTCCTGAGCCTGGATGATCCACCTCTGAGTTTTGGCTGCTCTTCCGTTTTCGAGTTTCTCACAAGGTGTCATCCAGGCTTAATGAGATTTAGATGTATGCCCAAGGTCCAAAAGCATAGAGTTGACTTGAGGTGAGAAAGAAAGACTTCTCATTTGGAACGTTCACAGACAACATCCACGCTGCAATTTTTGTTTAGGAGGGCAGTTTGTTGCTCGGTGAAAGCCGAGAGACAACGTTGCAGCCTCGACCGAGTTCAAACCCCCTTTGAACGAGATTTACACAACCTTTGACTGGCCTGGCAGCATGGCACTCAACAGCAGCCAAAACAACCAATCCCCCCTCCTCGCCACGGTTCAGTGTGTTTCAGGTAGCACCCCCGGGTCCCAGCTAGCCAGGACAAGCTTCCCAAAGTACCTCTATAGCAGAGGCGCTGAATATACAGGCAAAACACTGTTCCAGTTATTGTTACATGAAACGAAGACAGAATTCACCCCTTCGACATTGGATCCAACTTTGTGTGTTGAATCCGTTCCACCAAATCACAGCGTTCCCTTTGCACGCGAGGAAACAGGCCGTGTAACTCTATCCCAATTACTGCACAATTAGCATTCAGCTCCTACGTAAACGTGATTGAGCAACTGCAGAGTAAAGTTAATTATTTGTGCTGATATCATACGAGCTCTTGTTATTACAGGCCACCTTGTCTTAATTATAGTAATTAACAGTTCAGTGGGTACACATTTTCCCACACACATCACTTGTTCTTGCGTTATTGCAGTACCTTGGTTTAACCACCAGTGAACTCGATGTAAACCTTCGGTCATTAAGGTTCCGTCCGTTTAAATGTGATTTTGTGGACCGCTGAAAGGGTTAAAACGAAAGGAAGGAATTGAGTCCCTGGCTTCTGGATATCTGGATTGCATATTAGTTTTTAGTTACTAAACTTTTTCACTCAAATATAAACTATAGGCTGCAATCTATTTTCAGCTGCAAAAAGATAATACAAAAAATCTTTTCAAAACCTTGATTCAATCTCCCAAAAAGCACGCTTGCATGCACACACACACGCACACACACACACACACACACACACACACACACACACACACACACACACACACACACACACACACACACACACACACACACACAAAAGGGTTTGTGCACGCGCACACACACCCCCCACACACCCCCCCCCCCCCCCCACACACACACACACACCACACACACACACACACACACACACACACACACACACACACACACACACACACCACACACACACACACATACACACAGACGGCACACACACACACACACCACACACACACACACACACACACACACACACACACACACACACACACACACACACACACACACACACACACACACACACACACACACGCCACATCCAAATTTGCATTTAACAAATCCATTGCCTAATAACACCCTACTGTTAGACCGACACGAGAATATCAGTCTGTGTTTCTCTCCCCTGAATAAGATATCAGCTCGAAAACAGTTCGAGCCCAGTGATTTTCCACAGTTTTCCATAAGACGGGAAGTTTTCCCCCCATCACAGTATCAGCGGCGGCGTTCTCACACGAGGGGGAAAAAACCCTCTCTGTCACCGCGGCAGCAGCGCGCGGCTGGTAATCATTACGCGCCTCTACCGCAACACTCTCCCCTTTTTCATTCATGCCTTAATGTTTTGGCCCATCCATCTGGCGCCGGGCCACGTCTCCTGCCTGACTTGGCATAATTACCGTGGGCGTCATCGCAGCGCAGATTAGTTGTCAGATTGAATGGATTGCTCAGAATAAAATACTTTTTTTTTTAATGCATTGTTGTTGTTTTATCTCCTCTTGTTTTTCTGGCCAGTGTCGTATTAGATGTAAAAAAAAAAAAATACGAAAGACGTTGTCACCAGAGGGATAAACAGACATTTTTCCGTAACCGCCAAAAATAATATCTTATGACACGTGTATTATTCGGAATATCTTTTTTCAGAAACTACCCTTTAGCGGGTAGCTTGAGCGAAAAATGAAACAATAGAAGTTATGTTCTGGTTGCGTAAACAAAACACTGCGTCGCTGCAGCGCGTCAGCGCAACCGTAGCCTACAATACAAACGCTATGTCCTAAATCTCACTTGGATCCCAACAGAAAACACATGCTTAGACATTTAAAGAGGAATTTACATTTGTCAAGTGTCAGTTCATCCTCCCTAATTTGAGGCCTCTCCCAGACTGTTGATTTCCCAACCTACACAATAAGGACAACAAATCAGCGGCCTAGCATGTTGGCACGAAGCCTCCGGCGTTTCATCACGCCGGGAAGGAGTGAACAGCAGTTGAGTTAGGGTAACACCAGTCATTTCATCATCGTGAAAATCAAGGAAAAGTTAGTTTTTAAAGACTGGAGAATCAAAACAAAAGTGGAGGCAGGAATATGGGCAGCTGGCTCTGTAACACGACACAGGCCTCCTCGGTTGCTAAGTGACGGGGGCAAAGATGACGGGTCCGAAGTTTTGGGGCCGTGGTTTTAACAGAAAGAAAAAAACATCTTCTCCCTCTCTCCTTCTGTTTCTGTTCCTCTCCGCCCCGCTCTGCGCTCTCTCCCCCCTCTCTCCCGCGGTGCTGTGGTCGTGACGTGGGCAGGGAGGCGGGAGGGAGGGAGGGAGGGAGGGGGGAGGCTAAATGAGAACCAGACCCCTTCACCCTAGTACTACCGCCCGGATCGCCCTGTGGCCTTTTTTTTGTTTTCAAAGACGGTAAAAAAAAATAATAAGACCAAGCACTCTCCCAAAAATAGATGCAAGGCTCGCGTGCCAGTGGCTTTCTTTCACTCCCTCTAGTCACGCAAGCATGCTGGCAGGACCCTGCGCAGTGCAGGGGAAAACCAAACCCAGCCAGAGTGGTGGGGGTGGGGGGGTGGGGGGGGTTCTGAAGGAGGATGAGGAGGGATGGTCGGTTGGGCCTAGCGGTTCACCTCCTGGGGGAATCCAGCAGCACAGACTTCCGTGCATGCTGCAGGTATGAGTGGGTTTATGGCTAATCCGGGGCTGGAGAGGAGAAGAGAAAGGAGAGAGGAGCTGGCCTTGGGTTCGGTGGTCTCATTTCCAGGGGATTCGTGCGGTGGTCCTGGGGTAGGGAGGAGGAGGACAGAGGATAGAGAGTAATCCTTGGCAGAGAGGGGGGCCTGCCAAGGGGTTAGCTCAGCACTCTCTCCATCTCCCCTCTCCTCTTCCTGTCACAAAGACACTCATATATAATAACGTTCCGGTTGTAAGTGAGACAAAAAAGGTAACCGTCGCCTTAAATCATTTGTTATTGGGCAAAGATGAAATAGACAGCCAGACAGCCAGATATTCTGACACAGGCAGCCAGGAAGAAAGACAGAACCACCTGCAGGCAAGTATTGTGACAGACAGACGGACAGAAAGAAAAGCTGAGCAGAAAGACAAGCAGACATACAGAAGGACAGGCATACAGAGTGTTCTCACACCCTGGTTGGCTTACTGTCGGAGAGAACTCGTTTCACGGAGGGCCCTTTGAACGTTAGGGTGAGAGATAGAGACGGGGGTCCCGGGTCTGTCTGTGGTTCACTCATTACCTTCCGTGGCTGCCAGCCAGGTGCTGACTCCAGCGGCAACCAAGAGGTTCTGGCTGCATCTGAGCAGTGTTTCACTAATGACAGGTAGAAATACTTGGAAGGACTTGGACAAGTGACAAGACAGCAAGGTCTTCTGGAGGAGACTCACTTGTTTATTAATGTTCTTGTCATTTGTGAGGATTATATGATGTGTTGCTTGTGTTCCCTGTGGTATCAGCTATCATGGACAATGGAGTTGAATATGGAGGAAAAACCCCAAATATCTGTTGAATGCACTTTGCAATTGATAACATTTATTGAACTGCAAAACAAATTATAGACCTGTGTACATTTATATTTAGGGCATTTAGCAGAACCTTTTATCCAAAGTGACTTAGAGTAGGTACATTTTTTAGAAGAAAGAAAGATAACAACATATCACTGTCAGCACAGTAAGGATGTTCATAGAGCCAGTGCCAAGAACTTATAATTGCTAGTTTAACCAGTTCCTGTATAAACAAAGATAGCTAGGATAAGATGCTACACAATGCTTAGTACTATTTTTAAATACCAGGATGTACAATATACACGTAGACATGTATAAAATTACAATTAGGGCATTTAGACGCTTTTATCCAAAGAGAGTTAGATCGGTTAATGTATAGTGCTTGCAGTACAGTATAGTCTGCCGTATAAATATAACAAGACTCCTCCGTATTATATTGAAATGATCATCATTCATTTGAACACCATCAATGTTATGAGTAATGAGATCACCCAGAACTTATTTGAGGGGGTGGATCAAGTATCCATCTGAAAAGTGCAAACATTCCTGTTTTCAGACTAACGGTGTCTCTCTCTCTGCCAAGGACTGGGTGAATCTCACAGTGCTGCCTAACAAAAAAACCCTTACAAACCATTGTACCACTTTATATGTGGTTTGAATAGTCACTCGAACAGGTCAAAACATTTTATCTTGACATTGCAAAACATTTGCCTTGAAATTCATCGTCCGATCACTCCACTGGAGTACAACCTCGTCGAAAACAACTTGTCCCCTGAAAATCAAAACATCTCAATCGTGAAAGTGAACGATGGAATAAATAAATACGCTCAATGTCAACGTAGCGACGGTGTTCAGCTGAACACAAGTCGAATAAAAGCAGAGTTTGCCTCGGGAGGATAACAGAGCTAGCCCGAGACGAGGAAAGCGCCATCTCAGGTGGGGGGGGCAAGGTCAGTGAATCTGCATCTCCAGACGGCCGATGCTGAACGGGCAATCTGCTTAGAGCTCTGCTGCTGTGTTGAAGTCTCAAGTCCAAATGACAGGTCTCCCTCCCTCGGGTTTAAGCCCGGCCTTTAATTTAAGCTCTGTGTAATGACTTGGCCCCAGGCCCCGGGCTCATTGGCGGTGTGTTGTCTTGTGTGTGTGCACTGGCCCTCGATCTGAGGCCCCTGTGTTTTGGTTCCACCGCTGGGCTCCTAACCTGCGCTGTCTGAGAGTAGCCGGCTCATGACAGCACTGATGAGTGTGCTGGGAAAGGGGGGAGGGGGGAGAGGGGGGAGAGAGAGAGGAAGGGAAAGACAGAGAGAGTGTAGAGAGGAAGGGAGAGAGTGAAAGGAAGGGAGGGAGAGAAAGAGTGAGGATTGGGGGGAAGAGATAGACAGAGAGAAGAAGGGAGAGAAAGAAAATAAAAAAGAAGGTGAGAGAGAGAGAGAGAGAGAGAGAGAGAGAGAGAGAGAGAGAGAGAGAGAGAGAGAGAGAGAGAGAGAGAGAGAGAGAGAGAGAGAGAGAGAGAGAGAGAGAGAGAGAGAGAGAGAGCACATGGCTTTCCAATTCCCCAAAGTCTGGAATCCCAGTCCAAGAGGAAAATTATATATCAATCTACGTGAGTGTGTGTGTGTGTGTGTGTGTGTGTGTGTGTGTGTGTGTGTGTGTGTGTGTGTGTGTGTGTGTGTGTGTGTGTGTGTGTGTGTGTGTGTGTGTGTGTGTGTGTGTGTGTGTGTGTGTGTGTGTGTGTGTGTGTGTGTGTGTGAATGCAGGCGTGCATGCATGAGTGTGTGTTTGTGTAATTACACAGAAAGCCCTCAGGGTGTGTGAGTGTGTGCATATATGTGTGGGTTAGTGTGTGTTTTAGTGAGTGAGTGTGTGTTTGCATGTGTTTCTGTGTTTTTGTGTCCAAATGTGTGTGCATGTGTGTGTGTGTGTGTGTGTGTGTGTGTGTGTGTGTGTGTGTGTGTGTGTGTGTGTGTGTGTGTGTGTGTGTGTGTGTGTGTGTGTGTGTGTGTGTGTGTGTGTGTGTGTGTGTGTGTGTGTGTGTGTGTGTGTGTGTGTGTGTGTGTGTGTGTGTGTGTGTGTGTGTGTGTGTGTGTGTGTGTGTGCGTGTGTGTGTGTGTGTGTGCATGCGTGAGTGAGTGTTTGCTAGCTGTGTGAGGCAGCGGTTAGGTTGGAAGAGTGTGGACCTGGTCTGGTTTCAGCTTCACCAAAGAGGATCAACGATGGCTTGTGGACTGTTTAAGACTGTTTAACCCCAGGACATCCAGAGTAACACGTTTAACTCCTTAGCAGATTATTTAAAATGTATGTAGGTAATATGTAACGTGAAATATTTAGATATTTTAAATGAAGTTCATAATTTTTGTTGGTGTATGGTTAGGGAGCATATATACAAACTTGATGTGTTTGTTGAAGTTATCCGTGTTTTTTATAATCATTTTGTGTTGCACATGTCTGTAGTCATACTGGGATTTTAACATGGAATACTGGGAATTTTATCTGTAATTCGTCATATTGTCATTTAAAAATGATCTTTATTTGACCACAGGCCTATATTATCATGCCGATATTATCTGTAATTACTTTTATTATAATCTCAATAATCTTTGGGTTGAAATTGTGTTCTCCCATGTTTTTTGGGAGTTGTTATTGTAAGATCTAGTGATAATTATTGTGAGGATGATGGATATTCCCAAACATAAAAGAGTGTTCACAACAGATAATAGTGCCATGGCAGAAATGTTGTATGGATTTCATCATGCTATTGTAGATTTCACAGTAGATATAAAACAGGGGCTAGAAAGTTTTTCCCAAGATCTGTGCTGCAAATGTGGAAAGGATTTTCTAAATAATGTCAATAGTCGAACTGATTTAGATTTGGGGGTTTCTAATCTCTCAATAGTCATTGTATAGATCTATCTTCAAAGAATAAAAAAACAACAACTGATTAATAGATCAAACATATGATGGCAGTGAACACTATATAATCGTAATGCATTATACATACAAAACATATTCACACCGATTGAATAGAAGACATATCTTGACAGCAGTTTCAGATGTGACTCCAGTAGAGAGTAGAGTACATGTCTGTAGTTGAAGAACAATTATCAGAACAAACGTCTACAGCCAAGGAGAGAAACTTTAGACCATCTTCTTTTCTCACCCAAGTCTGTAAGTCACATTTTATATAACATTTTATATAACCTTCAGTGCCGTCGATGGCTGGGAAAGGATTGTGTTTGATGACGGCAGCAGGGAATATATATATATATATATATATATATATATATATATATATATATATATATATATATATATATATATATATATATATATATATATATATATATATATATATACATTTGTACAGAGTGAGAGATTACTTCACATGGCTTCTTCGGGCATTAACCTTTAGAAACTCACTGACATGCTCAGCGATGAGGTGGGCTGAGGGTGAAGACGCTCAGTAGTATGCGCCAAGAGGGCCCCAACGGTAGCCGAGATGTTTCTTCTGTCTTGAGCCAGACCGCTCCGCAGGGATCCGCTGAGCGAGCGAGGCCAACGGGGCGGCGATGAGCGCACAACAGATGATCTGTTGTGCAAATCAAACTCGTATCATCTGCAGATCTGAGCTCCCCGCTCTAACAAAGGCTTGGATATGGAGAGAAGCATTTTGAAAGGGCTGTTTATTTGGTTGCCGAAAACAAATTCTTCCTACACAAAGTTGGTCATGTGACTTGCGAAGCCGTGAGTTAGCCTATCAGGGTTGCAAACAACCCCTGAATGTGATTTAAGGGGAAAAACGGTTGTATCTTATGGCGCATTTCCACTAGCACGGCTCGGCTCGGTACGGCTCGGCTCGGCGCGCTATTTGCGTGTTTCCACTAGCACGCAGTACCTGCAACCGGGTACATTTTTGGTATCACCTCAGCCCTGGTTCCAAGCGAGCCGAAGCGTTACTAAAACGTGACGTCAGCCGACTGCCTTCCACTGATTGGCCGATGAGTGTCGTCACTGGAAGCGTCATAACCGCGCGACGACCGCCTAGAATGTAAATAAAAACAAGACGCGAGACAAGACACCACTTTTTACTGCTTTTTGACTTGGAACGAGATGGCTTCTCAGAAAAAATCCACTCCTTGGTCGGTGGAGGAGGTCCAGACGTTCCTGACTCTGGTTGCCGAAGAACGGATTCATTTTGGTCTTCCGGATTTGTACGTTGCTCGGCGCCGTGTAAATGACGTCACAGCGGTTTCGTGCAGCCGTGTTATGACGACCCCGCCCACGTCGAGGAGGCACCAGTTGTAATGGAAACACAACCAAACCGAGCCGAGCCAAGCCGTGCCGAGCCGTATCGAGCCGAGCCGTGCTAGTGGAAATGCGCCATTAGTAGGCTGTGTGTGTGTGTGTGTGTGTGTGTGTGTGTGTGTGTGTGTGTGTGTGTGTGTGTGTGTGTGTGTGTGTGTGTGTGTGTGTGTGTGTGTGTGTGTGTGTGTGTGTGTGTGTGTGTGCGTGTGTGTGTCTTGAGTCTATGTGTTTGACTTTTCTAATAATTTCCCACATGATTCACAAGCGACGGGTCTAATGGTACTGCTGAGGAGATGTACGTTGACGGACTGAGCTACTTAAGAAGCTGTAAATGAAAGAGCGACGGATTCACTTGAATGCTTGCTGAAGGGAATATGAATAGCGAATTTTAAGATTAGACACAGATTCACCAATCACCCAATACGCAGTTACGAGACGTTTTTTTCCATAAAGACATTTTTATTCAGACGTTCTGCTGGATGACAGGAGGAATAAAGAGAGACGTGGTAAATACCCTTGTTTTGTTTTAATGCATTTTATTCAGGCACTTCTCACCAGATACATCTTAAGAATGAAGCAGACATGATTTCAGTGACGCCACCTTCACTGTGGCACTATAGTGGAGGTGCAGAAAATGTTCTCTTTCACGTGCAATATGGGAACAGTTCAGGTGAAACAATCGCGAACATGGTTGTACTTTTATCCCAGCAAATAGGTGGTTTTCATCCTTTTTGGTCAATGTTTTGTCAACAGAGTGAATCATAAACCTTGTGTCTCGGTTTCAGAGAGACATTCTGCAACTCGGTTCGATATAATAATTAGTAAGTACCTTGAAGTAGCAGTTAGCAGTTATATATTGTATTCTAACAATTAAAACACGTTCAAAGCTTTAGAACTGCAGAGGAACAAACGAAAATGAATTGAAGTTTTTCTACATGAAGGCTAAGGCAGGACTCTGGGAAGTTGTAATAGCCAAACAGGATGATGAGAATGCAAAGGCTGTGAAGTCTGTTTCTAGTTGGCTCTCTGTGTCACGGCTCTGTATTGTCTACTTATAACTTAAACCATAATTCGTATGAAGATTAAATCAAAAATCCCTCCCGGATTGTGTTCAAACATCAGCCGATATTTGTAGAATGTTTTTCTTGAGGGCTTGCGACATCAGTCTCTGAAGTATTATATATTGTGCTTGCACTGAAACAGCCTACTGTTATTGTGAACCAAGAGGGACATGGGTTCATAGCCCTTACACCTGTACTATACTGTTGAAAAAACATTCACAGAAAACTGTCGAAACTCCTGAAATGTGAGGATGAGTTGTACATTCAACTGAGAGAAGAGACACTTACTGCTGGTTAGTTATTGAATAACCTGAGCAATTAGCAGGTCCCTCGGGAATTTTAAAATCCATTGATTCTGCCATCAATTTAAACTGGAACAAAGTCACTTTCTCAAAGCAGCAGTCACTTTTTCCCAATATGAGATTGTCTCTGGAGACCAAATTGATTTAGAAAGAGATTAATTTCTGTGTTGGTTGAGCTCTGGGCATGGGCATTTCATTCTTTAGACGCAAAGTCGTTAAAACAGTTATGAACAAAAGTAATAGCTGCAATGAAAAAGTTAAAAAGAAAAGTTTGAACACGATGGCTGCAGTAAACATGTTTTTTTTTTTTTACATAAGTAGGTTCAACACATGAATCTAAGTTAGCTTTCAGCTCCTGGTGGGAATTACATTGAGTAGGGATATGGAGTGGCACGAGAAGGTTAAAAGGCTTATTGTGAAGAGATTAAAGCCAGGTTACCCTGCAAGAAGGGGTTATCATTCAGCGTCTAGTTCCATTAGGGTTCTCCAGGGAACCACACCAGAGGAGAGGGAGAACCCCCAAACATTTCATGGTCACGGTTCACGCTGTATGGTGAATTATTGTTACGCAAGAAAATATTGGTATTCCCACCGGTGGTTCATTTGTTCCAGCCAGGATGATCCTTTATCTGTTCTAGATATTTACAAGTCTGTAGCAAAATCCCCAAATCATCAAACATGAATGAAGTGCATCAATAATCAATCAAAGAAAAACACACAAGTTATTAATCACATAAGATAGAACCAGCTTACAGTACAAACAAGTATACAGTACAGTACAAGCTACAAATATACAAATATATAACTATATTCTGAGGTTATAGCAACCCTTTGACACAGCAATGTCGTTTCTTGTCAAAAAAACCATACATTAAGTATAAAAAATATAAACAATGCTTTTTACAAAATAGTGACATCATGTATGAATTCCGCCCCCCCCCCCCCTCCCCACCACCACCACGACTTGAATGTGCAAATGAACACTGATCAATCTGACAAACCAGGTCCAAACGAGGCTTTTGTGTCCATTTTTCTGCCCAGTTCCTTCATATGGTTCATGGGTTCGTTTCCTTCCTTATGTCCCTCTAGACCGTTTGGACCTAGTCCGTCCTCGTCCGTTGGTCTGAGGAAAAAGCATATTAGCGAATTGTCCTTTCAGAGATAGAGTCCGTAGGTTGTTATCTAGCATCCCTGGAACAGCAATTGAATCCCCTCTGACCGGCCTTCGGCAGGGGGCCCGGGCTGTGGATTCAGATCCTGACCTCTGCCTCCTCGCTGTGCTCGAGGTGGTGCTCCGTGGCGCTGATCATGGACGCAGAGGGTCCCTGCGAGACGTTGAAGGGCGTGACGGCGGGCGAGCGGGCTGCCAGCGGCGACAGCGACGGGGAGAAGCTGGGGGACATGGCGGCCGAGGAGATGGAGCCGTCGCTGCTGAGGGGGGACCGCCGCAGGGAGGCCAGGTGGGGGAAGGACCTCCCTACGGGGGGCTTGGGGGGCACAGTCTTGGCCCCCGGATGGGCCACGGAGGTGATCAGTGGCGGGGGATCGATCCTCGGCTCGGCCTTTGGCTTGTGGGGGAACGGCCGGCGGGGGTTTGGCGGAGCCGTCTCGTCCTTGAGGCGAGCGATCTCTGTGAACACGTTGGCCAGGGGCTGGAACTGGGGACACCAGTTCAAGAGGTAGTCCCAGTTGTAGCTGCCCCTAAGCTCCTCATCACTGGCTACGATGGCCGTCAGGGAGCCGTCCACCGGGGGCTTCCCGTCCTCCGGGAAAGCGTAGTCTTTGGGCTGAGAGATGTTCAGCCCCCGGCCCACGCCCAGGTACCCACCACCCTCGTCCCTGTAAACGGGGCCCTGTCCGGCCAGCAGGGTGCTGGTCAGGCTGCCCAGTTTCTTGGCCTTGAACCACTGGCTGGCGTCCATGGAGGGCTCGCCGGAGATGTCCGAGAGCTGGTCGGCATCCTGCTGGATCCCCGAGTCGGGACCCCGGGCGGAGATGTGCTCCTGCATGGAGGAGGAGATGCTGGAGACGCGAGGGTACTCGTTGATCATGCGGATCTCGTCGTCGTCCGCTGCCTCCGCCTCCGCCGAACCCCGACCGCTGGAGTGGGAGGGGTCCAGGGAGCCGCCACGGGTGTAGGGACCCCCGCCGTTCCCGTCCTGAACAGGGCCGTAGCCGGGCAGCGCCTGGTGGTAGATCATCTCATTGCCAACCAGCTTGCTCTCCTCCAGCTTGTGGAGCACCGAGGCGGTTGGCGGGGGGAGGCAGTATGGGCGATGCTCCTTCTTCCGTCGCCTCAGCTTGATGAAGAACAGCGCCACGGCGATGACGATCAGGATGACAATGGTGCCCAGGGAGACGGCGATGACGCTGATCAGCAGCACGTTCATGTTGGAGGGGAGGCCGAAAGCCGTGTGGGTGACGTCGATGGTGACGTGCGTGGTGGCCACGCGAGACCTCTCCAAAGGGCTGTGGGCGACCACGTCCAGGGTCATCGTGCGCACCTCCCTCTTGGAGCGTCCCGAGTGACGACCGTAGCTGTCCATCTTCAGGGCGATGACGCCAGTCGTCTTGTTGACCTCAAAGTACGGCTGGGAGCTGTCGGCGAGGGAGTAGAGCACCACGCCATCCACACCCTCGTCCTCGTCCCGCGCCTGCACCTGGCCAATGCTCTGGCCCTTCCTCGCTCCCTCAGGCACCAGGAAGGAGAACTCGGAGGAGGTGAAGGCCGGGTCGTATTCGTCCTCTCCGGTCACGTACACCTGTACCGTCACCGTGGCGGAGTAGTTGCCCGTGTCCATGGCCACTGCCACAAAGTGGAAAGAGTTCACCTTCTCGTAGTCGAAGGTGGTGCGAGTTCGCACCTCGCCTGAGGTCTGGTTAATGAGGAATGCTTGTTCTTTAGGGTCGTCCAGCATGTAGTATCTCAGCTGGCCAAACACACCCCTGTCCTGGTCGATGGCGTGCAGCACGGTGACCAAGGCGTTCTGGGGCTGGTTCTCCTGGACGCTGGCGCTCAAAAGCTTGAGGGGGAAATAAGGGAGGTTGTCGTTGACGTCCTTCACCTCCACGGTGACGGGCGCCAGGGCGTAATGACCCTGACTGTCACTGGCTTGAACAACTACCACGTGAACCGATCGCCTCTCCCTGTCCAGGGTTTTCTGCAGCCTCAGCGCCCCAGTCCAGCGGTCAACCTGGAACAAGCCCGTCTCATCCCCGGAGCTGATGGAGTACTGGACCTCTCCGTTGGGTGCAGAGTCCGGGTCGGTGGCCGAGAGGTGGAGGATCTCCGCCCCTGCGGCAGTCCCCTCGCTCAGCACCACGCTGTACTCGGACCGGCTGAGGGTGGGCGGGTTGTCATTGGCGTCCAGGACCCCGATGAGAACGGGCACGCTGGAGCTACGCTGGGGGACGCCGCGGTCCGACACCACCACGCTCAGGTTGTAGCTCGCCACCGCCTCAAAGTCCAGCCCCTCGGCCAGGATCAGGTTACCGACCGTCTGGAAGCCCCGCCCCTCCAGGAAGCGCACGCTGCTCTCGATCTGGAAGGCGTTGCCCGTGTTGCCACTGGCGATGGCAAAGTCGAAAGCGCAGTTGTCCCGGGACAGGTCGGCGTCCACGGCTTCAAGGGTCAGGATGGTTGATCCCGGGGGCCCGTCTTCTGGTACGCTGGCTCGGTACTCGGACTGGTGGAAGACGGGGGCGTTGTCGTTTGTGTCCGACACCTGCACCTGGACGGTGGCAAACGAGGAGAGGGACGGCGTCCCCAGATCGCGAGCCTCGATCACCACCAGGATGGAAGGGTTCTCCACGTCAAACTCGGCCTTCTGGCTGATGAAAAGTGTGCCTGGTAGGAGAGAGGTGAAAGTAGGCTTTTAAAAGAGGTCAAATGGGATCTCGAAGGATCTTCTCCAAGTCTAGAACAAAGTATCCTAAATCCATCTCTAATGGATTTAATGAATCATTCATATAATAGATTAGGTTTGGTCTGCTATGAGGTAAAGGGTATTAAATTGTGCCTTGGAATCATGCAGTCATTCTTTTTTAGCTGTGAGGCGGTGGTAATTATGCGTTAGAAAATTACAGTATTTAAAATCTTTGCTCAGGAGACACGGAAAGAGCTAAAGTACTCCTCCCATCATCTCCTGATGGCAACTTTAGCCAAACATCTGACGCGAGCTGCATTTTATTAACGTTAATGGACACTCAATTATTTTATGTTTCACAATGTCTGGAATAAACTCCGATAGCACTTCTAAATGACCTGTTGGAAGTGCCTTGGGGCTTAACTACTTGACTAAGAGTCTGGGGATACCGAACCACTTTAAACGGTTTGGAAGTCGAGAAATTCAGAGAGAGCATGATATAATGACTGTCCCTACCATTATTCGAGTCGATGTAGAAAATGTCCCTGGTTGATGACATCACTCGATAGATGACCTTGCCGTTGTCTGCAGAGTCTCGGTCGGTGGCGGTGACCGTGACGACGCTGCTGCCAGCAGGGTGGTGTTCGGACACGGTCACCTTGACACACGGACAAACGTGACAAACATCAATACCAGTGTTGTTAGCAGACCCCTTCAACTGAACGCCTCACCATTATGACCTGATATCAGGACCTAGATAAGATCTCCCCGCAAAGAGAATGCAATTACGTCTGCTAAGAAAGTCTAACTATCATGCACTACCCTAAAGAATACCAAGTAAGCCATATGCTATTCTGATTCAAATGGCAACACTGCACTCTGTTCAGCTGTTTCTTTAGAAACTAGGTTGCGCAGCTCTTGCATTAATGTTGCTGCTATTTAGGGCCATTATTGTAGCAGAACTATTTACAAATGCGAGTTAAGAGTTGTGTAACTGTGTCTCAATCTTATGCGTAATCAGATTTGTAAATGTGTAAAATAATCTTTAAATGCGTACTGGGGTTTAATTTGTGAACGTGTACAGAGTGCTCCAAATATGTACTCATAATCTGTGTGTGCGTAATCAGATTTGAAAGTGTGTGCAACATAGATGTGCACACAAGTGTAGACAAATAAGTAAATGCCTACATAGATATTAATGACTGAAAAGTATTTTGCTCCAACGCTGGAAATACAGACAGGTTATCAGTTACATCTTGAGTGGGCCTTCCTAATTGGTCTCGTAAGTCTTTGGTCTTAAGTCTTTTTACATATGACTTTTGCTACACTTCTGCTGTGGCAGATACTATATCTGCAAATGCTTGTGGCGATTTGCAAATGTATGGGTTGATTTGCAAATGTGCCTTTCAAGCTATCAAGTCATACAAGCAGTAGACGGAAGCGCTCACATTTGTTTAATAGTTGTGCTACTATTGAGGCCCCCTGTTGCTATTCCCACTGTGTGTGTATTCTTTGATTGTTCTCAGCCTCGGGATAAAAGCGTCTCTGAGCTTAATATCAATAATTTAATTGGGTCTTGCAATCTTAAATTCCCTCTGCCTGCATTAAGCAACGAACCGCTAACAATAGACCCGAATACACAACTGCTGTTTTTACCTGGTACAGGTCCTGGGTGAACAAGGGTGCGTTGTCGTTGACGTCCTCCACCAGCACGGTGAGGTTGGCCTCGCTCTGGTGCCTGGAGTCGTACGTGCGGACCGTCAGTGTGAACCAGCTCCTCTCCTCGTAGTCCAGGGGGGCGGTGAGGGACACGCCCCCACTGTAGCGGCGGATCCCGAAGGCGCCCTGGCAGTCGGCCGCCAGCAGCAGCGTGTAGGACAGGGCCGGCCCTGAGTCCACGTCGTTCCCCGTAACCTGGGTGATCACCGTGCCAACCAGTGTGTCTGCGAACAGCGGGGGAGGAAGAGGCAAGGTGAGTGGCCCGAAAGAAGATTAGATTTTTCTGGTATCTCGTTTGGAACATAAAAGGTACGTATTCAAATGGGTTTTGTTTGAAGTGCGCTCTGAAACCCATTCTGTCATGTAGGCGCTATCTTTAAGGCGACAGGAGTTGGGTTAATTGCTCCGACTCTGAAGAAGCATGGCGAGAGTGGGGAGAGGGGGTGGTTTTTTGGTTTGTAAAAAGTTTGACGAGAGCAAGCGATATCCAAATAGTGCATATCGTACCTTGATCAACAGTCATTTTCCCTTCACTGGGCCACACAGTGGTTTTTCCAAAACACATTTGATTTTTTGTTTCCTTCGGCTCTAAATAAATAAAGCGTTTCCATATATGGGAGACTTGTTTGCTGTTCTGCTGCCCAGAAGATAAAGACCCACACTAGACCTTCAAGAGGTTCTGGGGCTGTGGTGCTGTGTGACCTACCCTCGGCCACGCGCACCTCCCTGGGTAGCGGTATGGTGGGACTGTTGTCGTTGAGGTCGACGATGATGACCGTGAGGGTGGCGGAGCCGGCCAGCCGCGGGGATCCCCTGTCTGTTGCCATGACGACCAGTCTGGAGCCACACACGTCGTCAGTGTTAGTGTCTGCGCAGCCTTTTGTTTTTGTTTTCGTTTTTATCACCCTGCATGCAACGTCTTTGATCACATGTCACCCTCCCGCTCTGATTTTTTTTGCTCGCGTCAGATGACGTCAAGACTGACACATTATTTCCCAGCACAAACGGCTCAATCCTTCCCTTTTCACACTGAAACAGGAATGTGTCAGGAGTGTATGGCTGGACAAAATGTGAGCCAGACACTCACTGTATTCACTCAGCACCCCACACAGCAGACAGACACAAACCACAGGAGTCTCACTTTGTGTGTGTCCAGATCTCTCGATCCATGATCGCCGCCGTAGAGACGCTTCCCGTCATCGAGTCGATCTTAAACAGGCTGCTCATGGAGGACGAGCGGAGGGAGTAGCTCACCTGGCCGTTCTGACCCTGGTCCAGGTCGTTCGCAAACACCTGAGGAAGTTACCGCTCCGTGTTAGAAACAACACGCAGGGGGAGAAAAACTGAACACGAACCAGAGACCGAGAACGACAACTGAGAGAGGACTTTTTTAAACAGGACTAAATCAACTCTGGCATGACTGAAGCTGAACACATTCAGACAGAGGAGGATAAGAGTAAACATGGAGTGGGTCCAAGAGACGCTGAGGCTATCCAGCTTTCTGGAGTTTTAATCCACATTTCACACTTCTGACAGCGCCCAAGCGTTGTCCAGGCTTCTCCTTTTCTATTCAGTCATTTAACAGACGCCTTTATCCAATTCCAATTTCAATGCGCTCAGAGTTCTCTCTGCTCTCTGAACGTTCCCCGGTTGGCTGGGTCCCACAGAGAAGCGGTAATTGTCCCCTGCAGGAGACTGCGTTGCTGGCTTCACCTGGATGATGGGGAAGTCGTAGCCCTGCGCCTCGCGGATGTAAGCAACGTAGTTCTGGAGCTGGAAGCGCGGCAGGTTGTCGTTCACGTCCTGTATGATCAGGTTGACCGCCATGTAGGAGCTGGACGACGCCGTCTCGGCCTTCACCACCAGGCGGAGTCTCGGGGTCTCCTCAAAGTCCAGGACCTCAGAGTTCTGGACCCAGATTTCGCCTGATGGGAAACATTCATATTTAGACCTTTTAGCAGACAGTTTTCATGCAAAGAGACCTGAGTTCAGAACAACTACACCAGAGACGGATCAGTAAGGAGCAGACAGAGATAAGTTAGTGGTTACAGAAGCAGGTCCTTAATGAGCAGGTAGGGGTTAGGCAGTGAATACAGAGACAGGTCATTAAGGAGCAGGTACGGGCTAGACAGTACAGAGACAGGTCATTAAGGAGAAATTAGGGGCTAGACACTTTTGAGACGGAGGCGCAGGTAGGGATTAGACTGTGTTTTGATGGTAAGGTATTTCTGCTTACCAGAGGTGGGGTTGATGCCAAAAAACTGCATCTTGTTACCGCTGAAGAGGCTGTAGGTTATCCCCATACGCGAGCCGTCTGGGTACTGCGCCTGTGTTTGTATTATAGCTGTACCTAAGGTAGTAAGATATACCAACACAGACATTCAATTTCAACGTTTATACTCACTAACACACATCTTTAGCCAATACCCCCCCCCCCCCTCATTACACAAAAACATGTGTATTGTATAGTACTACTATAACTGTTTGCAAAACCACACACAACCACAAAGATAAATAAATAAAATTAGTAACCTTGTGTTTCCGTACTTCCTATGACCGCTCTATCCGGTTGTCTATTTTTAAACCAGGCTGTGTAGTACTAGCAATTAGCTACCTCAATCATGACTGCATGCTTTGACTCTCCCCAGCCTCACTTGTGCATCGCTTTAGAACAAAAAGGGTATGCTACGCGACCAGATGTACGTGCACCGCCAAAGTCCCACGACCACAAACCTTTGACGGCGTTCTCCTGCACGCTGACGTCCCGTGCGTTGCGCGGGAAGCGGATCCCCCGATAGCTCTGCTCGCGGATGTAGATGATGACCACCCCCAGGGAGGACTGGGACGGGGAGCCCTGGTCCATGGCCTCCACGATGAGGGTCCTCTGGCTCTGTGTGAGGCCCTGCAGCCTCTCCGTGGCCTGGATGTCCCCCGTCAGGGAGTTGATGCTGAAGCCGCGCACGGGGCTGGCGAAGCGGTAGAACACCGAGCCGTTGGCCCCGAAGTCCTTGTCCTCCGCCCGCATGGTGGCCAGCACGCGGTGGCTGGTCCCGGCCGTGGCCGACACGTTGATGACCAGTGGGTCCTGGACGAAGAAGGGGGCGTTGTCGTTGACGTCCTGGATGTAGACGGTGACGTGGGCGCTGGCGTTGAGCGGGTTGGACGGCGAGGAGTCGGCGGCGTGCACGTCGAAGTTGTACGAGCCCGTCTTCTCGCGGTCGAGCGGCGCCGCGGTGATGACGCGTCCGGTGTTCTGGTCGACGATGAACATGCCCCGGGAGCCCCCGCTCAGAAAGTACACCACCTGGCCGTTGGCGCCCGTGTCCAGGTCGCCGGCCTTCACCTCCAGCACGAAGGAGCCCACCTGGACGTCCTCCGACACGTCGGCGGTGTAGCTGGCGCTCTGGAAGCGCGGGGCGTGGTCGTTGACGTCCAGGACGCTCACCTCCACGGTGACGGTGCTGCTGAGGGCGGGGCGGCCCTGGTCCTGGGCCTCCACCGTCAGGCTGTAGCGGGCCTTCCTCTCCCGGTCCAGGGGCCTGGAGGTGGACAGCATCCCCGACCGCCTGTCCAGACGGAAGTCCGACGACGTGTCGCCCCCTGCAAAAGAGGTGGGAGAGAAATCATCCATTAGTCAATACATTTATCGCTTGTTTTATAATCAATAAATACATATAAATGAACTAAGTTTGTTCATATTACGACAAACAAAGCTCACTGCAGGGGTATTATAGTGGAAATGATAAGATAAACCTATTCTGCACCTGTAGGAAAGAACCACGGCAGTTATTCTGTACTTGATTAGCTCCCCTCCCTCTCCTGCTATTTTGTCATTTATCACCTTCCTATCCCTCACCTGTTAGTTTGTAGTTTATCTCCCCTCTCTCACCTGTTAGTTTGTAGTTTATCCCCTCTCTCACCTGTTAGTTTGTAGTTTATCTCCCCTCTCTCACCTGTTAGTTTGTAGTTTATCTCCCCTCTCTCCCCTGTTAGTTTGTAGTTTATCTCCCCTCTCTCCCATGTTAGTTTGTAGTTTATCTCCCCTCTCACCTGTTAGTTTGTAGTTTATCTCCCCTCTCTCCCATGTTAGTTTGTAGTTTATCTCCCCTCTCTCACCTGTTAGTTTGTAGTTTATCTCCCCTCTCTCACCTATTAGTTTGTAGTTTATCTCCCCTCTCGCCCCTGTTAGTTTGTAGTTTATCTCCCCTCTCTCCCCTGTTAGTTTGTAGTTTATCTCCCCTCTCTCACCTGTTAGTTTGTAGTTTATCTCTCCCTCTCTCCCTTGTTAGTTTGTAGTTTATTCTCCCTCTCACCTGTTAGTTTGTAGTTTATCTCCCCCTCTCTCCCCTGTTAGGTTTGTAGTTTATCTCCCCTCTCTCCCCTGTTGGTTTGTAGTTTATCTCCCCTCTCTCACCTGTTAGTTTGTAGTTTATCTACCCTCTCTCCCCTGTTAGTTTGTAGTTTATCTCCGCTCTCTCCCCTGTTAGTTTGTAGTATATCTCCGCTCTCTCACCTGTTAGTTTGTAGTTTATCTCCCCTCTCTCACCTGTTAGTTTGTAGTTTATCTCCCCTCTCTCACCTGTTAGTTTGTAGTTTATCTCCCCTCTCTCCCTTGTTAGTTTGTAGTTTATCTCCCCTCTCTCACCTGTTAGTTTGTAGTTTATCTCCCCTCTCTCCCCTGTTAGTTTGTAGTTTATCTCCCCTCTCTCCCTGTTAGTTTGTAGTTTATCTCCCCTCTCTCCCCTGTTAGTTTGTAGTTTATCTCCCCTCTCTCCCCTGTTAGTTTGTAGTTTATCTCCCCTCTCTCACCTGTTAGTTTGTAGTTTATCTCCCCTCTCTCCCCTGTTAGTTTGTAGTTTATCTCCCCTCTCTCCCCTGTTAGTTTGTAGTTTATCTCCCCTCCCTCACCTGTTAGTTTGTAGTTTATCTCCCCTCTCTCCCCTGTGTCTTGGTCCGTTGCCCTTAGTGTGAAGAGATCAGACGGCTCAGCATTTTCTGGAACCTCGATGCTGTAGTACAGCCGCCCGAACATCGGAGCGTTGTCGTTTTCGTCGGTCACTCGGATCTTGACTGTCGCCTTGGCAACGTTGGGCGGAAGGCCACCGTCTTTGGCGTACACTGTAAGACGGGAGCGACGGCAGACAGCAAGCTCAATAACTTCATCACTGATGTAGCGCAGCAAGTAACGTTTAATATTTAGACATTTAGCTTTTATCCAAAGCAGCTTACCGGTGTTCAAACTATGTGCCCTTTGGCTTGGACTCAAACGCCCTGAGGTGTTTGAAGAGGCAGTGAGGTGTGAGAGGGTCATACCTGTCAGCGTGAAGTACTCCTGGTTCTCCCTGTCCAGGACCTTGGCTGTCGTTATGACACCAGTTACCGGGTCAATGTTGAAGCCCTCTCCCGAAATCCTGCCATATGTCACATGACCATTGGTCCCTGTGAGGGTGATCGCAACGTTAGGGTTCATTAAAGAGGGTTCGGATCGCTGGCTATCAAAACTGTTTGAGCATGAGCATTTAAATAACTGTCTATTTTAAAAAATCAGGGCATGCTAGAAATTAACATTTCTTTAAACATATTTGCGCAAATATGTCATAATTAACATAATTACCAGGGTTATAAAATAACACACCCACAGGGGCTCTGGAACTGTGCGTGTGTGAATAGAGTATTTACATTTCCTTTTCCTCCAAACAGTTTTTTTGTTTTTATTTGTTCCTGGTTTTGTTGTGTGTGTTGTTTATCCGCGTCAGCAGTCGCTGGGCTCAATCAGGTGTCTGGCTTCCAGCTTGCGTGCTAATACAGAGCTCCACTTGGCAAGCTCACCTGTTTGTTTGGCTAATTATGCTTGGAGAGGCTTTATACGTGCCTTGACTAAGGCCAGGAGAATGTTCCCCCCCCCCACCCCCGAACCCCCTGTCCACCACCACCACCACCACTACCACCACCGAGTCCTCTGTACTGTTCAATTAAAAGCGCTAACGCGGGCCATGTGTACAGGCCTTCAGCACATGTGACGTAGGTGGTATCGACAGAGCGCTACGGGCTCGCGGGCTCTCTTGGGTGGTAAGGGAGGAGGGGTTGGGTGGGGGGTGGGTGGTGGGTGGGTGGAGAGTGTGACTCAGACTCGAGTCAGACTTTGAAGATCAATAAAGTTTGGTCAATAAAGTTGCAGAGACCAGCAGATACGGACCACCGCATTGCTTATACGCTCTCATCTGCTGTTTGCAACTTCAAAACCGAACAAACCAAAAAATCTATCTGTGAGAATTTTTTCTCATAACGAGAAAATAGATACACATCTTGGACATATTTACAACTAAATATTTGATTGCAGAAAGGAATATCCCATTCTGCTAGCATTCTGCGAGACTGAATCTGAATCACTAATTTGGGATTTAGTACATTTCTATCACAAATCCGTTTTTCTATTACTGGTACAATGAATGTCAATACTTTCTATGGGGTTGTCAAACAGCAATGGCATGCAGAAGCAGAGTTGATTTACCGGATATAGCATAATTTATAACTTATACAACACCTATACCCTTAGCCAACTGTTAGCCCTTACTATCCTTCTCTCGTCTCCTCTTTCATCCTCCTCTCTCTCTCCTCCTCTCATTTCTCCTCATCCACTCCTCCTCTCTCACCTCCTCCTCTCGCTCTCCTCCTCTCATCTCCCCTCATCCCCTCTTCCCATCCTCTCCCCCTCTCCTCTCGCCCTTCCCTCCTCTCCTGGCGGAAGTTTATTAATAGACACTATGAACCGTCATTAACAGTCAAGGTAAAGTATGGGTGACTTAAAATGATCATAGGACGAATCCGGCCGGGGACTGGACTCACCTTGGTCTAGGTCTACGGCAGAGACCGCCAGGACGCTGAACCCCTGGGGGCGGTTCTCAGGGATCTCAGCCTCATACTGGACCTCCTCGAACTGGGGGACCTCGTCGTTGACGTCGATGACGTGCACGCAGAGCAGCTGGCTGGACGTGCGCTGAGGCATCCCATGATCCTTAGTGACCACCGTGAGGTTGAAGGTGTCCTCCTCCTCGCGGTCCAGAGGCTTGAAGATAGACAAGGAGCCTGCAGGAGACACCGGCGTCGGGTTGTTTAGTCTCTTCAGTGTGTACTTATTCAGCGGATTGGAAGCGCCTACGTTATGTGTTTATGATTCCTTGCCCCTGTGCACATTCTGTTGTGACCTTGCTGTATGGGGCCTTTCGTAAAGGTACCTCTACTCTACTTCAACTGGTTGTTAAAGTTCAAAATAAAAAAAATACAAAAAAATAGTTTGTTGTTTAGTCAGGCGATTTAGTCAACACGCTTACGGTACGTTCCGTCTAGGGATTCGGGTTAGGGATTTGCATCTCTGAAGGTAGGTTGCATAAATTGGGTATCAAACCCAGTTCCTTTGATTGGCTGGGTACCAACCGTCAACACCACGTCACTATCTTCTCCCCCGTGAGGAGGCATTGTCTTTGTGCATTGTCTTCCAGTATTGATTTTGGAAAATACAGAGAAAACGATGGAAGCAGTTATCCGAGGCACTTACCAGACCCAGATACTGAATGCATTTAATCCTCAGTGTGAAAATGTGTCGTGTGAGGGCCGAATCAACGCTAACCATCTCCCCAGCCGGTCCCGCCCACCTGCGTGAACCACCGCCGCCGCTGCAGTAAAAGCCCCCACGTACCTGCGTGGTGCTACCACCTCCGCAGTAAAAGCGCAAAACCGGCCTGGCCGCAGTTTATGAGTTTTTCCATTTGGAGAGAGCGCCACAGCCATGAAGGGAAAACAGTAAACACACGTTGAAGACACGCAAACGCCAGGCCTCCCGTGCCCGGGAGAAATTAGGGGCACCCTCCATTTTTCATTAAGCTGTCCTATGAGGTTTAGAACTTGCATTGATTCAATTTAAATTTCATGCCCGGCCTAGAATGAGTCGCAACTCATGAAGATCCAAGAGAGAGCGTTAGGGGAGGGGAAGAGAGAAGAGAGAGAGAGGAGAGGAGAGAGAGAGAGAGAGAGAGAGAAGAGAGAGAGAGAGAGAGAGAGAGAGAGAGAGAGAGAGGGAGAGAGAGAGAGAGAGGCGGGAGAGGTAGTGATTAAGTGAGAGAGGAAGTGAGAGGGTGGTAGCGAGAGTGAAAGAGAGGGAGAGGGGGGAGGCACTGTGGCTGTATTTTGTTTTCGTTTCACCGATCTCGTGTCTTCGCTTGTATCTCTGAGATAACTCCCCCCTAAGCCTTTAATCTGTTTCATGTTACGGGACGGAATATTTCTCCTCCCTGAAGTTTGACTCCTCCGTGAGCCGGCCTTAAAGCCCAGGTCTCTGATAACATGTGGAGAGGAGTAGAGAGACACATGGCGATAAAAGGGGGGTGGAGGTGGGGCCGGGGGGTGGGGAAGGTAGGGCGCACTTATTGTGGAGAGGGGGGAGAGAGGGGCTTTTATTCTGGATGTTTCCAATTCCTTGGTCTTTGTGCCTGGCTGTGGATCTCAGGGTTTAACTGAGGTGAACGCACCAGAGCTGAGACGATGCCATCCTAGTTTTTTGAAATGATTCACCCCCTGCCCACACAATTAAATATTCATATAAAATCTGACATTGAACAGTGGAAGTTCATAGTTTGAACTGCCCAGTACGTTCAAAGTCGCCATTTATTCATATCGCTTTTCAGAGTGTGTTCATTGCTTCTGTAACATACTTTTAAGTTCTATGTAAAACAGGATATTAAGGCGGGATATTCATCCATCAGGGACGTGATATGATCTTTGAAGTTTGATTGGAAAATGTAATTACACCTCTTTCTTCATTTAACGCAGAGCGCGCCGCATAATTACGGATTAGAAGATAATAGAAGCAGAGTGATGTCACCAACAAGCCGAAGACTAGAATCTAAACGTTTCACCCAAAACCTTCCCATTAAAAGCTAGCTGCTATTTATCTTTTATTATGTACATGCTAAGACTAGCCACTAACGCTAAATACTATTGGTAGCCACCAACGTTAGCCACTGACAAAATATGCTAACGGCAGATGCTTCTAGCTTCTAAGGGTGGCTGCTTATGTTAAGATGCTAACGGTAGCTGCTAACCCTTCTATTTTTTGGGTGAACATGCTTTGATGCTAAGCTAATGAGGAGATAGTGAGACGAGTGACACCCATGAGGGACTCCGACCTGTCCCTTGAGGATAGGGGGGTGAGTTTGGGATGGGAGGGAATGGGACGGGGTGAAGGGGGGTGGACGCAGTGTTGATGGTGGCATGGGCAGGCTGGAGGAAGGGCTAGGATGAAGGGTTGACAGGGGGGAGAGGAGGGGGGAAGGCAGGGGGTGGAGAGGTAGCAGGAGGGTGGAAAGAGGGGCGAGGAGTATGTGTGTGTGGGGGGGGTGGGGAGAGAGAGTATATCCAGAGTCGACACGTGTCTTGACACCACAATAAAAGCTCCAAGGAACACAGGGTCAGAGTTCAACCCTAAGTGACCCATGCTTCCATATAAACACACACACACACACACACACACACACACACACACACACACACACACACACACACACACACACACACACACACACACACACACACACACACGCACGCACGCACGCACGCACATGTATGTACATATAGAACCACGATGTAGATTTGGGAATATACATACACACATTCAATCCAGATCAAGACACATTGGTCGCTTACACACACCTACACATTTGTGTGTGTATACACACACACACGCACATGCGTAACTGATCCTTCCACTAATGCTTACCAGAAGCTTGAAAGGTTCTTTGGTCTTTCATGGGAATAGACCCACACTAACACATGATGATGTGTGTGTGTGTGTGTGTGTGTGTGTGTGTGTGTGGTGTGTGTGTGTGTGTGTGTGTGTGTGTGCGTGTGCGTGTGTGTGTGTAAATGCAGGTTTTTATGCCCCTGTGCCTGTTTGGACTTCAACTGTGAGAAATAAGTCATGAAAGGTGAAGCAAAAGTCGACCTCAAAAATAGGACTAGTGTTACAGCACTGGGTGTTTGCATATGTGTGTGTGTGTGTGTGTGTGTGTGTGTGTGTGTGTGTGTGTGTGTGTGTGTGTGTGTGTGTGTGTGTGTGTGTGTGTGTGTGTGTGTGTGTGTGTGTGTGTGTGTGTGTGTGTGTGTGTTTGTGTGTGTGTGTGTGTGTGTCGTATCAGGGGCTTATGTTTTTAATCAAGTGGAACAAGGTCTATTGGTTTGCATCCTTTATATCCTTCATGCACTTACAGCTCTCCACGTACACTGGCATTAATAGCTCTCCCCCCCCCCACTACTAGTCAAGTCCTTTTTATTAGTACAGCCCTTAATCACAGTTCCAGTCTCAAAGGGCTTCATTACAACACCCCTAACCCTGAGCCTTGTGAAGTACCGTACTTCAAACTCTTCAAATCCAGAGGGAAGAAACCCTGAGAAGGACCCCAGAGCAGGGATCCCTCCCTGTGAGGGAGGGTCAGGAGGTCGACTGATGCATCACAGACATACCATGGTATTATGAACAAGCTCAGCAGCGGTAACCAGTAGTTACCTGTGTTGGGGTTGAGGGAGAAGACGCCCCCGGCGTTGCCCGACTCGATGCTGTAGCTGACGCGTCCGTTCTCCCCCTGGTCCGCGTCCCTCGCCACCACGTACAGCGCCACGAAGCCCACGGGCTGGTCCTCCATCACGCTGACCGCCGCCGGTGAGCTGAACGCCGGCGCGTTGTCGTTCTCGTCCGTCACGAAGACCCTCGCCGTCACCGATCCCCGCCGGCGCTGGCTCGCGTCCAGCGCCGAGTCGGTCGCCTGGACGACCAGGATGAGGGAGGCGGTGGCCTCGCGGTCGAGCGCCCGGCCCAGGGAGAGCACGCCCGTGACGGGGTCGAGGATCAGGAGGCCCGGGGCGTCGGGCCACTGCCGCAGGACGGAGTAGCTCAGCTCGCTGTTGGGCCCGCCGCCGTCGCCGTCCGACGCCTGGAAGGTGAAGAGGGAGGAGCCGGCGGCCGCGCCCTCCGAGACCACCACGGTGACCGGGTCCTCGGGGAACTCGGGCGAGTGGTCATTGCCGTCGGCCACGTCGATGTGCAGCTGCACCAGGGTCCGGCCGCCGGTCCCCGAGGGGTCGGGGGATGGGTCGTCCACCTCGATCTGCAGTGTGTAGCGCGTGTCGCGCTCGTAGTCCAGCGGCCGCGCCAGGTAGACGTCGCCCGTGTGGCGGTCCACGGCGAAGGTCCCGTCCGGGTCGGAGCCCCCCACCACGGTGTAGGTCAGCTGGCGGGGCGGGTCTCCCCACTGGAGCCGGACGGACCCCAGGACCGAGCCCGGGGTC
>OLKM01000001.1:208985-246739 GCA_900291075.1 Melanogrammus aeglefinus
AGAGGAGGAGGAGGAGAGAGGAGGAGGAGAAGAGGAGGAGGAGGAGGAGGAGGAGGAGGAGGAGGAAGGGAGGAGGAGGAGGAGAAGGAGGAGAGAGGAGGAGGAGGAGGAGGAGGAGGGAGGAGGAGGAGGAGGAGGAAGGAGGAGGAGGAGGAGGATGTAATGATAGCTTGTAATGAAAGATGTATTCGTGGGAGCTGGGGAGGACAAGTGGAAGCGAGTAGGTGCAGGAGAGCTCCTTAGGGTCAGAGTGCTGGGGGAGAGGTTGTGGTGGTCACCTGTATCTGGAGGGAGCAGGAGGAGCTCCTGGGTGGGAGGCCTCTATCGGTGGCCGTCACCACCAGGCTGTACTCCCCTCTCTCTGATTGGCTGAGAGGAGAGGAGGAGCGCAGGTCGCCGGTGTTGGGGTCCAAGGTGAAGCGCTCGGCCCTGGGCCCTGGGGGTCAAAAGGTCAGAGGTGAAGGGGTCATCTAGAAATCGCTCAATTGTTCCCTCAGTCCCTAATCCCATATGTAGACCCTATATCGTACACTAACTATGATCCGTAAATCCACTGTCTTGATGTTTATTGGTCGCAAAGGCTGGTGGACACGTGTTAGCGTCTCCCTGGGCCGGCTCATTTGCATAAATAACCAGTGATTGCCTCTATAAAATTAATCAGACGACAATGAAGACCACTATCTATCGTGAGAGGTGCATTATGGGTATTAAAAAGAGCACTATATGGGCACAAGCACTAGAATCTGTCTAGAAGCACTATACATTCAAACAAACTTTGTTTTGCTGTACTACTGTTGTGGTATTTATGGCGCATTTCCACTAGCACGGCTCGGCTCGGTACGGCTCGGCTCGGCGCGCTATTTGCGTGTTTCCACTAGCACGCAGTACCTGCAACCGGGTACATTTTTGGTTAAGTGAACTGAGGTGATACCGAAAATGTACCCGGTTGCAGGTACTGCGTGCTAGTGGAAACACGCAAATAGCGCGCCGAGCCGAGCCGTACCGAGCCGAGCCGTGCTAGTGGAAATGCGCCATTAGAGAGCACTATGAATTGTCAGATATCTACTGTGGCTGCTTGTACCGTTAAAGAAATGCTGAATAAATGGCTCAACGTGGTTCTCATTGTTATTGCTACTCGGCAATCTGTCCAGTTGTGGGGTTTTTTTTTAACATTTTTTTAACTTTTTGCAACTATTCCGGTTTTTGCATGTTTTGGTGGGCTCAGCCTCACGTGTGTGTGCGTTTGGATAAAAACAGCTGCCTCATTTCAGCGTAAATGTAACCCCCAAGGGGAAAACTGTGTTTGCTTTAAATTTTTAATATGGAGCGTTTTTGAAAAGCCACCGCAGCACAAAAGATACACACAGACCATGTGTTTATGTACACTCCTCTCTCACTCACACCATATAACCACACACCTCTCTCTCTCTCTCTCTCTCTCTCTCTCTCTCTCTCTCTCTCTCTCTCTCTCTCTCTCTCTCTCTCTCTCTCTCTCTCTCTCTCTCTCTCTCTCTCTCTCTCACCACCATATAACCACACACCTCTCTCTCTCTCTCTCTCTCTCTCTTCTCTCTCTCTCTCTCTCTCTCTCTCTTCTCTCTCTCTCTCACTCATGTAACCACACACACCTCTCTCTCTCTCTCTCTCTCTTCTCTCTCTCTCTCTCTCTCTCTCTCTCTCTCTCTCTCTCTCTCTCTCTCTCTCTCTCTCTCTCTCTCTCTCTCTCTCTCTCTCACCATATAACCACACACCTCTCTCTCTCTCTCTCTCTCTCTCTCTCTCTCTCTCTCTCTCTCTCTCTCTCTCTCTCTCTCTCTCTCTCTCTCTCTCTCTCTCTCTCTCTCTCTCTCTCTCTCCATATAACCACACACCTCTCTCTCTCTCTCACATACGACCACACTCCTCTCTAGCTCAGATGTTGTGGTTAGCGTTGCGCGACGGGTCGGCTGCGGTGTTTGCCTAGCAGTGTAGCGTAGCGTGCTACAGCGTTGCGTCTACCTGAGAGGGCGTAGGTGACGGAGCCGTTCTCCCCCTCATCGGGGTCCTTGGCGTGGACGGTTCCGATCAGGAACCCTGGGGCCTGCCCCTCCATGACCTGAAGGAGGAGAGAGGACAGAACACCATGACCACACCACACCACACCGGGGCGGGGGGTACTTTCACCTACACCTGGCTCTACCCGGGTACCACCGGTGACCGTGGTAACCGGGATAAGCGGTGTTAACCTACGTCACCCTGGTAACCACTTGTTAACCAGGTACCCCTGTTACCATGGTAACAGGGGTAATCTGGATAACTTTATTAACCCGTGTGGCGTTTTGTCATCATGGCGACTGCCCGTTGCTGCGTAACCATGGTTCCAGCAGCAGGCGCACGATCACATCAAACTTTCTTTCCCCTTTAACCTGACGGTCTAAGCAATGGTGGAAAGTTTGATTCTACCCTCCACCGCTAGCATAAACGACCGCAGGCTGTTACCGCCACGGCGTCATGACCGCTGCCACGAGCGACAGGGTTTACGTGTCAGGGTCATCCTGACCTGCATGCAGAGGGGCTTCCCGGGCGTGTGGGGGCTGAAAGCGGGGGCGTTGTCGTTGTCGTCCTGGACGGTGATGAAGGCCGTGCCGGTGGAGCTCCGGGGGGGGGACCCGCCGTCCTGCACCAGCAGCAGCAGCTGGTGACTGGACTGGTGCTCTCGGTCCAGGGCCTCCCTGGTGCTGATCTCCCCTGGAGAGGGGGGTGGGGGAGGAGGAGGAGAGGCAGAGGAGGAGGAGTGGAGGAGGAGGAGGAGGGAGGAGGAGGAGGAGGGAGGAGGAGGAGGAGGAGGAGGAGGAGGAGGAGGAGGGGAGGAGGAGGAGGAGAGGAAGAGGTTTAAGAGGAGGAGGAAGAGGAGGAGAGGAGAGGAGGAGGAGGAGGAGGAGGAAGAGGAGGAGGGGGAGGAGGAAGAGGAGGAGGAAGAGGAGGAGGAGGTAGAGGGGGAGGTAGAGGGGGAGAGGAGGGGGGGGAGGAGGAGGAAGAGGAGGAGGAAAAGGAGGAGAGGAGGGGGAGGAGGGTGAGAAGGAGGAGGTGGTGGTGGTGGTGATGGGGGAGATGGAAAGAAGAAGGGTAATTGGTTTGAAGAAGTGGAGGGGGAAGATGTTGGGACAAGATGAAGAAGAGTAGGGACACAAGGAGGAAGAGGATCTGAGGATGAGGAAGGCTCCACAGGAAGTCTCAAAAGCACCTGAATATTAATGAGAGATTAAAGACTCAGAAAGCTTTGATCAGTCTCACACAAACACACACACACACACACACACACACACACACACACACACACACACACACACACACACACACACACACACACACACACACACACACACACACACACACACACACACACACACACACACACACACACACACACACACACGCAAATACCCACTGGGTGGTTCTGACAGCTGATTATGCGCCAGTGCCTGTGTGAGTAACGGCCAGCCAATCCCAGCTCGGCTCACATCTCCTCCATCATCTCATTCACAATGGAAGAGGGCATCATTCACTAGCCTGAATGCATGTCCTGATTACTGATTAGCTAATGGGCCTTTTGTGACCAGGACTGGGAAACAAAAAAAACAAACTGTTTGTGGCTGAACAAAGAGGTCACAGACATCTCAGACAAGACTCATGTGGCTGCGAGTGTTACTATGGCAACATGAGGGGGGACCTGGTGGCACGGGGATGGAGCTCAGTTTAGGATTCATCAACATTGAGTAGTAACGCGCTACGCCAGGGCTCAGCATGACGATATACTGTAGGCATTGTAGCACCTCAGGGCTCTTCTGTTCTTCGTCTTATAAACTGATCCATTTGAATGGAGTCTAGGAGATTTGGACAGGTAAACGGTCGAGGGACTGACATGGACTCATATCTGACATCATATCATATCGTATCTACATCACACCTGAGAGCTGTCCGAAAACCGGCCTCACCTGCCTCTGCCGGAGCACTTAACCACCCACCCGATCCTAACACATCAGATCCACTAGGAATTTTTTTCCTTTGTGAATTTGATTTAGTGTACTCACTAAAAAATGGCTTGGAGAGGCTAATGGAATACTAGCAAAAAAAACAACACTTTTAATTTGAGGTGCGAGATAGGCCATTACACCTCAAGCTGAATTATGCTGCCTTGTCAACACCCAGTTCGATCGAGTGCCTACAGTACATTTTAAGTACGTTAATTCAGGGTCAGATGTGTTCGTCATAATCGCCGCGAATGTCAGAAATATATTCCTGAATGAGCGAATGAGCCAATATCACACAATTTCTTTGACATTATTCAGTTATTCCATTATTCGGTTCTAACTTCATGCGTGTTTATGTATTTCTAAACATTTGCGTATTTTTGTGCTGCCTGTTGCAATATATGCAGGCTATTGCGACTGTGGGGTAATTTCGCCGTTACACAAAAATAAGTGAAAATCCCCACCTGGGCTTAAGCCAATCATCAGCTTAAGCGGCTTAATTGAACCCCTTCGACCTTGTCCTCCCCTTAGGGGACCCCCGTAAGCAAGCTGCCCGCCTGGCCGGCCATGCGCTCACCTGTCTGGGGGTTGATCTGGAAGTGGCGGTCGGCTTGCAGGAAGCGGTAGGTGAGCCGCGCGTTTTGGCCGCTGTCCCGGTCGGTGGCGGCCACGCGCCCGAAGCCCGTGCCCGCCGCCAGGTTCTCCTTCACCGCCAGGAACACGCGCTCCTGCGTCAGCCGCGGCGCGTTGTCGTTCTCGTCCGTCACCGACACGCGCACGGTGGCGCTGCCCGTCTTCTTCAGCTGCCCCTGGCCGGCGCTGGCGAGCACCGTCAGGAGGTACATGTCCTTGGCCTCGCGGTCCAGGGAGCTCCGCACAAACAGCCAGCCGCTGTCCGGCGCCACGCCGAAGCCGGCCGCGTCGCCGTCCGGTCGGAGGTGGTAGACCGGGTCGCCGGCCGGGGAGGGGCCGGCGTTGGCAGGGGTCTCCCGGTTGAGGGCGCGCACCTGCAGGAAGCGCGTGTGGAGCGGCGTGCCTTCCTTCAGCTCCACGCGGTAGCTGACGGTGTCGAACACGGGGCCCTGGGCGTTCTCCGCCTGCACGTGCACCACCAGCGTGAGCACCGAGCTCCGCTGGGGCACGCCGCCGTCGCGGGCCGTCACCCGCAGGTCGAAGCGGGGCGCGCTCTCGTACGAGAGGCTCCCCACCAGCCGGACCTCGCCGCTGCCGCGGTCGATGCTGAACATCCTCTGGACGCCGCCGCCGCCGCCGGGGGTGGACAGGTCGAGGTCAAAGGTCAGCTGTCCGTTGACGCCGGAGTCGGCGTCGTCGGCCTGGACGCGGTACACCACCGCGCCCGTCGCCGTCTGCTCCGGGAGCAGGAGCGACTCGGAGGAGGAGGAGGGCAGGAAGAGAGGGGCGTTGTCGTTGACGTCGGACACCGTGATGCGGACGCGGGTCTGGCCGTAGGCGGGAGGGCTGCCGCTGAAGGCCTGGAGCTCCAGGTCCAGCACGGGCTGGGCTTCGTGGTCCAGCGGCAGGCTGGTCCGGAGAGCCCCCGTGTCGGGGTCCACGGAAAAGTAACCGGTAGGGTCCCCAGAACTAATGGTGTACAGGATGTCCTTTGGGGAACCTGCTGAGAGACGGACACCAGAGGGGGGGGTTTGAGACAGCCTGCCAGGCACTAAACCAAATGCCAACTTTATTTTAATGTCCTTTTTCACCCCTTTGAAGCTGATTTGGAGTGTTTCCAAGTAGATACATCTGTAAATGATTTCCGTATACCACTTGAACACGGACTGGAGGATTGATGTGGTTCTACAGATCTAAGTAGCAGCCAACTGCGGGGTGCCAGGACGATACCCTCTTGGTGCAGAATATGTGATCAGGTTACTGATAGAATCCATAATCAGATCACTCCCAGCATCGCGGTTATCCTGTGTGAGTAGGTTGGCAGGGTCGCTTTGTACTTTTGAGTATGATGAAGGGTTAGAAGTTTAGAGCTGCGCTTCAACTTAACATAAAATGGTTTGTCTGAACACACAAGTCGTTACGGTAAGGGTGCACATGTTTGCATATTAAGTATCACCTGAATTTCCCTCGGGATAAATAAAGTATCTATCTATCTATCGATCTATCTAGGTAAATATGTGTGTGCTTCAATTGCAAAAGTATGAAAGTAAGTTAGTATTATGTGAGTATGAGTAAGTAAAGGGTTTTATGTTAGCATGATAAAGTCTGGTTAATTGGTTGAAATCCTTCAATATAATCTCTGTTCAATTAGATTACTAGTGAAGTATTCCTAAAAGGCTTATACGTAACTCCTTGCTCTTCGTTTGGATGCCAGGATCTATGAACATGCTAATATGGCACACCCCTAGAAGCTACTGACAAGACTGATGATGCATCCAAAAGCTGTCTGGAGTAAATCCTTCAGACTTCACTATATACATAACTATATACATGCTACAGATCAGTTACTGAAGAACATCATTTTGATCTTGGAAAAAATTTGTTGGTCCAGCTGTGATGGCCGCAAAGAGAACAGCCTTCACCAAAACATGAACAGATTCTGTGACGGTTCATAAATTATGTTCTCCCGGAAAACCGTAGGTTTGCATCCTTAAAATGAACCGCAGTCAGTCGGCGTAAGCTTTTTGCCATTAGCTGAGCTAAACAGTTCAAGAGGCAGATTTCTGATGGTTGACTTTAGTCAGCGTGGGCTATTCTGCATTTTCAAATGTCTGGGGGAGCAGGTCGTACGTGTGTAAATCAAAGTCCACCCACCTATTTTAACGCTGGCCTGAACGACGCCCACCAGCACGCCGCGCATCGAGTCTTCGGACACGGTGAAGTGGTACTGACTCTGCTGGAAGACAGGGGGCGCAACCACGCCGGCCACCACGCTGATGTTGACCCGCGCGCTGACGGGGGCGACAAGTCCGCCGCCATCTTGCGCCGAGATCGCCATGGTGATGACGGTGTTGGCCTTCCCGTGGAGCGATCGGGACAGGGAGATCACGCCTGCGAGACCAGCAGCAGAGGTTAATGGACTTTGTCTAAAACGTAATAGTCAAACACTGCTTAATAACTTGGACATAATAGGCCTTTATGACAGAGGCCTTTATCCCCCAGCGGCGTTATCATCATTTAGTTAATTATGGGTCTGTAGGCATGCCAGTGGCCATGATTAATGTCAGTAGATTACTGCTGTAGTTGATGCAACATAACAAGATACATGCTGGCTGGTGCAATTCCCAAGGAGGGACTTTTGAGTTTGGGTTTGAGTTTGGAGTCATACATATCTCATAGAGATCCATTGTCTTTGCAACCCAATGCCTTTGCAACCAATCCTTACCACATTGTATGTAGTTGTAATCAAGGTGGGATGATCCTAGACTATTGATTGGATGCTTTGAAAAAAGAGCGGGAGGAAAAAAACACATGGCTGAACCAACCGGTGTCCTTGTTGAGGGTGAAGTAAGGCGAGGCCCCTCCCGGTGCCGTTCGGTACGTCACTCGGCCGTTCTCTCCGGTGTCGGGGTCGTAGGCCATCACCCGGACCACCGAGGTCCCAGGTGCACTCTGGGTACTCAAACTGACGGCATAGCTCAAAGGGTAGAAAGTGGGCCGGTTGTCGTTGATGTCCACCAGATCCACTTTCACGTACACCACCGAGCTCAAGCCCCCCTGAGGAGGGGAAATACAAAACACAAAGCTCCTTTGTTATGTTTTTTTTTAACCGGCACACTAAATCACAGCCCAAGAGGCCAGAAACACACCTGAAAGCGCCGCTCCGAGGACATTAACGGGCGCACATATAAACCAGCGGTGACCCTGTTAACGCGGGGCCTATGACGGGGCCTCTAAAAATACAGTCCCAGCAGGTTTAGGGGAAGGATACAGATTAATAGTTTCCCTTAAGTAACGGCACTATGTCAGGGGATGAGAAGGGCTGGGAAGGCCTGTCATGGACACACACACACACACACACACACACACACACACACACACACACACACACACACACACACACACACACACACACACACACACACACACACACACACACACACACACACACACACACACACACACACACACACACACACACACACACACACACACACACACACAAACCCCCTCCAGCATGGTCGGTTTCATAGACTCTTTAACTTGAAGAGAAAATACAGAGCAGGCGTTTTATTTGCGCCAGGTGTTACAAAAGAGAGGGGGAGGCAACAGCCCAACTTGTTAAATATTATGGCTTGACCGGCGATGCATTTTCTAAATCTGATGACTTTAACATGGCCGCCGTAATCCCCTCAATTCTTCTCTTTAGTGTGTTGTATGATTTAGCCAGGAAGGCGCGGGATGCTTCGATACAGGAAGTGGTTCCCGCCATCAGGAATCGTTCAACCCTCTTTTTTAATTTGGCGGCTCGAATCAAAGCCTTGTCACGCTGTTGGCTGCCACTTCGCCGCGGTTAAAGTCTCCCCCGGAGAGTCCACTGCACTTATATTGACTTTTTTTTATATATTTAATCATTTAGCAGACGCTTTTCCACAATGTGGGGGCCTTAAGGGTTTAGGGCAGCTTGCTCTGGGATGCCTACAGGTTAGGCTGCGGACATTGTAGTTAGAACCCAAGGGAGTCAAGTTCTAACAGTTTACGTCCTTCCTACTTTGTTTCCCGGTCTATTTATGATGGCGCTATGGAAATAGTAGTGGGGTGTCATACATCATCATCATCATGCTCACTTTTCCGCTAGAGGAATGGCCTGAGGGGATGGGTAATTTTCATGTTATAAATTATGTCATGGATAATTGATCACTTCTGTCAGAACATTCAGAATCAATGACACAGAACCACAAAGAATCACCGGCATAGCAAAACACCTAGGGAAAAGCTATGGTGGGATGTTCAACAGAACCGCAGCAAATGTCATTTGATCTTAACTTTGATCAGGGAACAAATAACAAATTATCAATGGAAATAAGATCCAAAATAATTTGGTTGTACCAAGAAAACGAGGTCTCTTGATGAAGAAACCTCATCTCTGGTGGCAACCTTCCAAACTCTCCGCAAAACCCATCTCTTCAAACTTGCCCGCTGCCTGTGACAACCTATCACCCCCCTTCTTGTTTGTCTGCTCGTCTCCATGTTTTTGATTTATTTGTTTTCTTTGTTCCTGTCCAAATTGTAAAGCATCCTTTAGTCTTGAAAGGCGCAATATAGAATCGAATATATTGTGTTATTATCATTATTAATGAGGCGGATGCTTTATGGCGGCCATATCCCCGCGTCTTACCCCGTCCACGGCGTTGACAGTGAAGTCGTAGCTGCTCTGTCCGTGCTCCCGGTCCAGGGCCAGGGAGGTGCAGATCTCCCCCGTCTCCTTGTTGACGGAGAACTGGGAGGGGGGTGCGCTGTTGAGGCCGGAGCCCAGGGAGTAGCTGATGGAGCCGAAGGAACCTCCGTCAGCGTCTGACGCCGTCACCTGCAGGAGGGAGAAAGGCAATTGGTTAAACCGGGACGCACGCAAGATTCTCGGTACTCCAGAATGATCATCTCCTCGTCGAGCAATGAGCAAAGTATAGAAGCATATGCATAAAAACATAAATGCAAATATTCATGTGTGCATTAATCTAATCTGATGGTAAGAAATTGTTTGATACAACTGATTGTATACATTGCCCATCCATTAAGTTATCTATTTGGACCGATATCCAGATACCAGCATAAATCTGGATCTCTTCGGCTTATGCGTAACTGCTCTGCAGTCTAAAGTATCACAATACTGAAGCAACAGCATTATCTATGGTGAGACATCGACGTAGAAGGTGTTCATGATTGACATATACAAGGTCTCATGAGAGGCCACCTTATTGAACTCCAATTGAAAACCTTCGTCGTCTCTGGCCTCAATGCAGTTTCTCGTTACTCCTTAGAAACTCATGAATAAAACAGAAATCAATAAATTTGAACTCCAACCGGTGTATTTCAGAGATTTCCTTGCTCCGTCTAAAACGTTCCACGGTTCACTAAGGCATTCCTCCGATCATCCTACAAACTGCCGCATTCACTTCCCAGTAAAGCATTTAATTGTGCTGCCTATTCCTCTTTCTTTGTGGCCATCAAGATATTGAGAGGAGGGTAAAGTCGTCACAATTTCACAAGCAAGCGCTTTATTCAACGCAATCAATCTCCCCCAAATCCTCCATCTGAATTTGCGTATATTTATCCCTGGTTGCCATGGTGAAATGATATTGAATGATACAAACCGATAATTTGGGTATGATTTAGGCTAAAAGCAGGAAGTAAAACAATCCGGGGGCAGAGCTTTTAGAGACCAGGGAAATTATGGGGGAGATTTTCTGCAAGACGGGGAGATAAAATCTGAACTGGGTTAGAAGGGACATCGGAGTGGAGAGGGCTTCTAGGCCAGAACAAGGCACCAGGTGCTCACTAAAAGCATCTTTGGAAACATTCGTTGATGTTTATATGAAGGGGAGAGAGGAGCCAAACGGGTCCTTTGGCAGCGAGAGCCGCAGGCTGGGGAAGCGGGAAGAGCAGAGGGTGAGAAAAGAAGGGGGAGAGGGAGGGTGACGACCAAACACAAGGTGCTCACAGCGTGTTGAAAACAGGGAACAGCTATGGATGTGGATGCGTGCCTTCCAAAGATGAGCAGTGTACTCAAAGTGAACTCAAAACCTCATTAGGAAAGAGTTTCATCACTGTGCTTCACTGGCCGCGGCGCTAACTAGCCCTACAACCAGAACTCATCCCCTGACGCAACACAAATGGTTTGGTGTACGTGCTACATTGCTACAAAGTTAAGGATGAATCTATGAATGAAAAGTTAAGGTATCCTATCGGGACGGTTAAGTCTTGAAATGCAGTTAAGGGTGGCTATGTGAAGCCCCACAGTACAGAGATGGCTACGCTCTGGCAAAGGTTTCCTTGCGGCAAATCTCAGCGGAAGGATCTCATGGGAAAGCAGTATGTCGTGGGAAAAAATAACCAGAAGAGTTTCAACCAAAGGCTTCCTACCACCGTACTGGTATTATATTGTCCTATCACACGCTGGCGGTAACGCCACACAGTACAACTCGGGGGCAGCCCGTCCTGGCCTCGCGGCTCCCCGTCTCCGCGCGGGTGGTCCGCTTCCATTAGGGCTGTACACACACACATAAAACAGGCTCCTCCGGCGTCAGGCCTCACCATGCCGAGGTGAGCCAGCGCTGGCAGCAGAAGACTCAATCACTGGGGGAGGTCCCCAGGACGCCACCAAAGCAAACAGGCCAATCAGAACGGGCCCCTGGTACCACGCAGGGATAATTGTTAGCAAGTGTTGGCTGCAGTTCACGTATCGCCAGGCGATTGCAAATGGTAAAGTCATCACCGGTTGATTAGCAGCACTGTCTGACGTGCGCATGGTTCTCCCTTTGCAGGAGAACCATATATATGTTTTTTTGTGAGGGGGGGGGGGGGGGGGGGGGGGGGGGGGGGGTTGGAAAGAAGGGCTGCTCCTCTCTCGGGGGTCCCCCCCCCCCCCCTCCAGCATAAACAGCAGAGTAAGTCATCAGGAGCCAGGCCAAGAACAACACACCAAACCAGGCTTATCAAAGGCAGGCTATTTTTAAAGATGGCACCGCTGTGAGTGTGTGTGTATATGGAAATCATTCATTGGGAGGTGATGTGGATTTGGCAGCCGACTCTGGGCCTTCACGTCTTGGGGGCCCTTCACGTCTTCACGGGGCGGAGAGCAGATGCTTGACAGGAGGGGGAGAGGTTGTGGGGGGGGCAGGTTTCTCCCCACCACCTTTTTAAAGAAGCTGGGAGAGAAGTAGTATGTGGGAGTCATGGGGGAGGGAGCTGGCAGATACACGCGCGCCCAGACGAGAAAAATAATAAACCGCACGAGCACCACGGGGACAACCGGGAGCAACGCATGCCGTCCCCTACGGTGCGATGCCCCCGTTAGGGTTTGAGAATTATTTTTACCCCCTTCGCCACGAGGGGACGAGTTATTAATAAGCGCGGTACTGCTGGGTACTGCTTTTTCTACAATGACGTTTTCATTCTTGTTTTTCTTTTTTCTGCTGTTGGTTTGAGCTACAGTTGGGGTGGGAATGTGCTGACTGTATGTCCTCTGGGTGTCGGGGAGAGAGCGATGTAGTGTCTACACAGGTGTGGGGGTGGCGGAGGTGGGGGGGGGTTGTTTTGTGAGCTCCTGCGGCTGCTTGTTATAAAATAACAGCAGAGAGAGAAGAGTGTCTCCGAAACCGCTCAACGGTTTTTTAAATTCCCCGCAGATCAATAAGTGAGGTATTTCCTCTCTGGTGGCGGGAATCCTTCACGAGAGCCGTTGAATATTTCAGCGATGTATCTTTCTTTTGGTCAAAAGTACAGACATCCACATGAAAAGGACATGAAAATAATATTTCTTCCAGGGGACACAGGAAGTTAAATAAGTTAAAGGAAAAAAAAGAAACATATTTCTTGTCACGTTCGATACTTTGAAGAAAAATAGGTTGCGGTGGTTTTCGACAAACCAGTATTTGTCTAACTTTGGTGCTGTTTGAAAAAAAGTGTGGTAGAAATGAAAAGTGAGGCCAAAGTTAAGAGAGTCTAGAGTTATATTTCCTTCGTGGTGGAGGGGGGTTGGGTTGGGGGTTGGGGGGGGGGAGGTGGGAGTTGTGGGGAGAACGGTTCAACTGAGAAGGAACACATAGTTCTGATAGATGACTATTATTTACTATTTCTCTACTATTATTTACTACTTTGCAGACACCTTTATACAAGGCGATTTAAACAGAATATCTTGTTTTGTTTTAGAGACAGAACGTGTCATTGTGGAGCAGGTAGGGGTTATGAATATCTTGCTGAAGAAATTACCTAAGTTGGGAATCGAAACCGGTGACCTTGAAGATTCTCCCTGGGAGGTCAAAGAAGAAGGCGTTTGTGAAAAGGTTCAGTTGAAGTTCACCCCTCCTATAAGACCTTGCTTCAATGCCCCATGGTCCTGTCCAGCTCAATTAGTCATTAACACTGCCGGGGTTAGAGGTTCGACTCCCACTGGGCCCACCCATGCTAAGAATGTAGCCTACACTCACTTTATCGTACCGCAGATAGAATGGTAAAATTGCATACATAATGTAGGCCAGTTTCAAACACAATATTCCCATTCACGAATATGATAATCCATTCATTATTTAAATGTATTTCGAAAGCCTTCTGTCGAGTGGGTAGTTCTGGCCAGTGTGGTTCATTCTGCCGCGGTGGAGCTCAGCAGAGTGGATATGCTACAATTGTCTACAATTATGCAGCCTGCCAACCAGCGCCAGGAATATAGCACACAGCTTATTTCTGGAACTATATGTCGAGCCTGGCAGGGATAATGTTGTATAAGTTAAGTGCAACGCTGATTCGGCCACGTAGGAAAACCTGCTGCTATAATCACATTTGCATAAATCGCCTACCGCTATAAATAGCATCGCCATTGAAACAATCTTTCTATTTTGAAAATCACCAGGGGTTGCCATTAGCGCTCCATTTCCATTTGGTGCGTAATGGGCCCGTATCGATGTCATACCGTAGGAGGGGAGACCCACCCCGCTCAAAACTGATGGGGGCTTTCAATGAGCCCGGGAAATAGCCAAACCTCAAACCATCAGCCACTAGTTCACCTTGCAACTAAAAACTAAAACCCCTTGCCTCTCTACGTTTAATATCTGTAAATAGAGGCCAATGGGAAGGATAAAAAAATCAAAGGCGAGCAAGAAGGGCGGAGAAGAGGCTTTAAATCTCTGTGAATGGGACCAGACTTCCGTGGCTAGACGACTAGCTACCCTGTGGAATCATGTTGGAGGACAATTCTCTCCATTATGAATACAACTTGATTGATCTTTCGTTTCTATTTCCCCTCAATTCTACCAAACCCATCTCCTGGCACGGGCAATCATGGTCCCAAATTAAAATATCTGCAATATATCAAAGTCACCTTTCGTGTGCCTGTAATATGTCAAACTCATATTACTCTGCAATGGGGTAGAGCTGGCCAACACAGATGGACCCATTTGTTTGATTCCGTAACTTACTCCAAATCAATTTATTTTTCCCAAATATTTCGGTTCTCAGCCAAGCATGTTCAAATAATAATGAGAGAAGATCTCAACAACCTGCCTGTGATGACACAGAACGTTGAGCAGCTTGCGTTTCTTATTTATTCATAATTCTCGGATTCTATTAGCTGCTATGCTGGCACTCGGTACAGTTGCACTGGGGTTCAAAGGGAGATGGCATGCAGCAGCCAGCAGTGCTCTCTCTACACTCACTGCTCGTGAGTGAGGCATGATGGGAGCTTTCTTATCGATGGCGATGGGAGAAGGGAAGGCTGGGGCCAGCTCCTTAGTAAAAACAAGCTGGGAGAATCCAAAGATAACTGCCTCCTGGTTCCCCCTGGTCAGGTTCCTGGAGCCTGCCGGACCAGGACGTGTCTGTCCATCTGAGATTCGCTTAAAGGAATAAAGGAAGAAAAGTGAACGAGTGCTGGACGTTAGGATATGTTTTTCCTTTTTTCATGTTGTGCATGTTGTGTTCTATATTCGATGATTTTGGGTGTTCCAGTCAGAGTTCAGTTCAGTTCTTTGAGGTCTGGCTGGGACCTGGTTCTCTGGTTCAGGTCCTGGTCCTGTGAGGTCTAGGGACCTGGTTCTCTGGTTCAGGTCCTGGTCCTGTGAGGTCTAGGGACCGGTTCTCTGGTTCAGGTCCTGGTCCTGTGAGGTCTAGGGACCGGTTCTCTGGTTCAGGTCCTGGTCCTGTGAGGTCTAGGGACCGGTTCTCTGGTTCAGGTCCTGGTTCTGTGAGGTCTATGGGACCGGTTCTCTGGTTCAGGTCCTGGTCCTGTGAGGTCTAGGGACCGGTTCTCTGGTTCAGGTCCTGGTCCTGTGAGGTCTAGGGACCGGTTCTCTGGTTCAGGTCCTGGTCCTGGTCCTGGTCCTGTGAGGTCTAGGGACCGGTTCTCTGGTTCAGGTCCTGTCGGTCCTGGTCCTGTGAGGTCTAGGGACCTGGTTCTCTGGTTCAGGTCCTGGTCCTGTGAGGTCTAGGGACCGGTTCTCTGGTTCAGGTCCTGGTCCTGTGAGGTCTAGGGACCTGGTTCTCTGGTTCAGGTCCTGGTCCTGTGAGGTCTAGGGACCGGTTCTCTGGTTTAGGTCCTGGTTCCGTGAGGTCTAGGGACCGGTTCTCTGGTTCAGGTCCTGGTTCCGTGAGGTCTGGGCAAATGCCAGCCGCAGGGAGAAAAGCTGGGCTGGGTTCCCGGTGGCTTTCTATTTTTAGACAAAGAATTTCCCAAAAGGCCAGATTAAGCCCTTGGACGTGATTGACCGTTATGGTTTCCTCCATCTTGTTTCTACATTTTTGAGGACAAGGCCAACGCATGTATGAAGGAGTGACCCTATTCGCCCTTTGCTTCCAGTCTGGCCGCTAAGTTGGACACAGCAGGAGGCGAAAATTGGATCTGGTTGGTCAGAAACCAACAGAGCCAGGAAAGCAGAGGCGGAGAACAAGAGCAGTCAATGTGCATTTTAATCAAGCTCCTGGTATAGTAGGACGTACCGTCAAACAAATCTGGAGTTTAAACGGCCAATCAAGAGCCAATCTAAATAGGGAGCAAACGGCTGAGTGCGCCTGGATAGGCCAGCCTGCGACGGATACGATCAACCACATCAGTGCGCTCGCGCATGCTTTTACCATGGCATGGGTGTTTACACAGACGCAAGCCTACGCACACTCACACACACACAGGCACAGGCGTACACACACTCAAACATGCTCTCTCTCTCTCACACACATATACACACAGGGGATCTCTCACTTTAACATGCAAACACACACACAAACAGCTCTCCCTCTCACACACACACACACACACACACACACACACACACACACACACACACACACACACACACACACACACACACACACACACACACACACACACACACACACACACACACACACACACTTTCACACAGGCGCTCTCTCACACAAACACACACACGCGCACACACGCAAATGTCTTTCTTTCTCTTACACACGCAAAAACTCAATGAAACGTTGTGGAAATAATGAATGACACATCACAGACTTTGGCGATCCAAGTGGAGCAAATGAAAAAAAAAAAGGGTGAGTGATGTGTTTGAGATCACGGAGGAAATTCTGTTTGTAGTCGACAATGCAGAACATCAACCCGGAAACCAACAATTTGACGCAGCCCCAGACAACGCAAGCCGACCACGCAAGCCGACCACGCAAGCCGACCACGCAAGCCAACCACGCAAGCCGTAAACGCAAGCCGACCACGCAAGCCGTCAACGCAAACGGACAATGAAATCAGACAACACAACCAGACAGATGTCAGACAAGAGAATCCTGAGATCAACATTCTGAGATCCAATTTGCTGTAACACAGAACTGGGGCCTCTTTTATCAGTGTTTCAACGGAGTGGGGGACTGGTTGTTTTTGTGAATGCCTCTAACGTTAGACAGGTCCTAAACAGGGTGTGCTCAATACCGAAGCAATGAGATAAAGAGGAAGAGGAGATTATGTGGACCCCAGGGAGAAATTACAACATGGGCCCGAGAGAACTACCCGAGGCTGCAGAACAGGAAGTGATACCGGGGCACCCTCTATCTACCCTGTGTGTGTGGGAGCTGAGACCTGGGGGATTTTAATCCCATTTAATGCGACTCGACTCTTGCTTGTTCAACATCTTTCCACTGAGACCCGCGCCCACCTCCTCAAACTAGTACTTTTATTTGCGGCGCCCGTCTGCATCTTTTTTTTCCTCGAAAAGATGTGTCTGAGGAATAACAACTGTCCTCCCATGTACCAATTAACCCTGGGATTGCTTCCCTCCACATCAATCCGAGGAGAATAAGATGAGAAAAAAAACACATTTCGGGAGCAAAAGAGACGGCTGCAAAATGGACAATACGGGTTTTAATAGTAACAGGAGACGCGAAGGGAATATCAACACTGGTGAGATGATGAGGCTGAAGACAAGTTTTCCCTTTTGGTCCCGGAGCTTGCAGGCCCCCTCAAATCCCCCTACAGCCTGTGCCCCCCCACCCCAACCCTTTAAGACCTGGAAGGTCTTCTGAGAGAAGAACGGCGAACAGAGTAGAGGGTCTCCCACATCTCTTCTCACGACGGAGTCAGCAGCTACTCATGCTTTGAGACGTAAGATCTACTCCTCTGCACCGAAACAAAGCCTGACCAGAGCCCACCACCACCAGCACTACCACCAAGATGGAGGTGGGAGGAAGCACCCCCACGCAGCACGGAGGAACATCAAAACACTAACCAGCATCTCAGAGCATGAGAGCGGTCTGGAGTCAGGCCAAGCGTGTATGGAAGATTGCGGTCGTTACTAAGGAGATACAAAAAACATGTTGATTAACCCCTGGGCCGTCTGCCAGGCTTGTGCGAGAAGTGTGAAAATATACATTTTTGATAACTCAACTTAAAAATAAATTTAAAATGGATTTGCAGTGGGAGAGTGGATGAAGAAACTTCACCATTAAGGATAGGCAGTATACATTAAGTATACTGTAAAGTTATGTAGTAAATTCAAACAGAGGATAGGGTGGTGGTAGGGATGTTGGAGGTGAATATAGTTGTTGAGGTGATGCCGATGATAGTGGTGGAGGTGATGGTAATTGAGGTGGTGTGGTGATGATGGTGATGAGGTGATGGTGATTGAGGTGGTGGTGGTGGTGACGGTGGTGGACTCTATGTTGTTTTTTTAGGGAGGCCTATTTTACCCAGATAATCTTCAAATTCAAAGTGTGTCAAATGAGGGATTATATAACCACATATTGCATTACTTTTCAAACCGAAACCAGGTAACACCACGTTCAGTGTCCACAGTCTCAGATGATTAAAGATGCCACAGGTAATACCACTGGGGGAAAGACCAACCATCACTTCTAATCAAAAGACCTACGAAGCGCATGCTTCAGTAGAACCTCTTATTGGAACCACCAGGACAATCCATTCCAGCTCTGTGAAGTCCACGGTGTGTCCAGATGTCTATTAAACACACGGCCGGTGTAGGGAACGCATCGCTGCCAGGGAACGCGTCGCTGCCAAGTGCTGTATACATGTCAGGATCAGTGAGCGTCTGTTCACCGCTGTCTGGCTGTGACCTCAGCGCGACCTCGCCTTACCTCCGCTTAAGAGTATAAGGTTCAGCCACGCCGGCCAAAATACATCGTCAACGACTGTACTTTCTTATCAGAATGATTTATTTTCTAATTGTCCTCACCCATCTGGGCGCGCTACCAGATCTGAACTGTAAATGGACTTGAATGGTAACCCAAAGCTCTGATCCACAATCTTCCGTGGAAGAGAAGCGATAATAGATGATATTCAAGGAAAATCGGAGGATAATCATCTGAACCGTTTGCTCTTTGACCCGTTCTGGGACAATTATGCATTCTCCGCCGCTCTGAGTGGCAAGGCCGTGTGCCAGTACTGCTGATGATCCAAACCTCTCAAACTCGCAGAAAAAGGGATTTAAACCCCACATTAAAACTTCAACCTCTGAATGGACTGCTTCATCACATTTTGACATCGGAAGGAAATTTTACCATACCGTGCGCTCACCACCAAACAAAGGACGCCATCAAATATAGTTTAGAAGTTTTGATAACTTATTTCTACAATAACACAAGTCAAATCACCTTCACGTTTATGTTCCAGAATAAACCAAGTCTGTGTCGGCTGGTGTTACATTTTAACCAATCATAGCGCAGAATCAGATTCTAAATGATCAACCCTCCCAACCTAATATCTTGTTTAACTTGGACATGCAAAACACTATGGGAGAAAGAAACACACTCTGGACGCTGCTTCACGCTGTCATTGATACAATAAAACACTACACTGAATCAACAAGAGTTTCATTAACTGGAACTTTTCAGCTTCCTGTCTCTGTAAGCGATCACACGGTGACATGAGCTAGGCAGTATACAGGCCCATATCGCCATGGGAACACAGCGGGGAGAGCCGTATTATGGGCTGGGATAACATTGCACGACGAGTCAAAGTGCATGTACACACACACACACACACACACACACACACACACACACACACACACACACACACACACACACACACACACACACACACACACACACACACACACACACACACACACCAATGCAGGGCTAGGTTGACATAAATAGGCATGCACAAGCAGACACACACACTTCCGTCTTCCATATTTCTTGATTAATTTTCTGGTGAAAAGTTAACGTTCTTCCTGTGAGTCATTGGATTTGTTGATTTGCTGAAGCTCAGCTATTCCCATCAGCGTTAAGTCATGGATAGGTCGATTTTCTCTGAGGAAGTGGCAGAGGTTTTTGCGACATAAATTGTTGAAGTAGAGGGCTCTACATGCTTTTACAATATGATATCTGATTACTTCGGGCAGACCTCATTGTTAGGGACAATGTGCTGCAGAAACTGATTTTGAAACAATTATTGGCTCAAGAAAGAAGTTATAGCATTACACTATGCATTATTTCAGTGTAATATTTAGAGTTAGAAAGCTAGTCTATAGGACAGCTTCTCAATAATCCTATTATGGCCACTGATGTGGTACGACATTCAGCTGTTGTATTTTTGTTATGGCTTGCAAAACCTCCACTTATAAAATACACGTCATATTAAACAATATATACGCCTTAGGAGGCTTTATATATGTGTGTTCAATTCCTAGGTCATTTGTGGGGACCTTCTGTTTTTGATCCGCCTACGCTAACACATTGTTCGGTTGATGCTAGCCGTAGGTTCTCCGGGAGTTTGGGTTCAACAGGAGCGTCTGTCTTTCATCTGGACGGGGCGTCTGGAAGTGGTTACGTATCAAACTATTGAAGGCCCAGACAAGGTGCAATGAAAAGAGAGACACTTTGTGTTTGAGGGGGTAGCTAATCTGTGTGGTGTGTGGAGGCATGGCGTGGCCTTGTTACTATATGGTCTTCTGTGGTCTGTACCTCGTGATGTAGCGCCACGTTTAGCAGCAGGTATTGGTGTGGTGGCGGAGCACCGGTTATTGTTTAACAGTAATGGGGGGGAAAAAAATACTTGAGTGGAACATGAATGAAACTAAATCTTCACACCGACGTGGGTAACCGATTGAATGTGCAATGCTGCACTGCTCTTTGGCTAAGTGGTGCTGTAAGCAGCAGCACTCTGAAAATAAATAATATAAATGGCGACGTTTTTAGCAGCGCTCCGGTGAGGGATAACCTTCACCAAGTGGCGCTCTATGACTGAAAATCCCCGAGGTAACACGACACTGGCTGATTTGCAGTGATCAAAAATGTCGTTATGGATGATGAAATCTTTTCCCCCCAAAAGAATTCATTTTCAGAAAAAGGGCACCTGAGTGTAGATGCCGGGTAGGGGGTCCGCAGAAAGCGTTTGGCATTCAAGTGAAACCCACCCTCCTGGCTCTGATGGGATTCATTCCTGAAAGGGTTGTTGTGAACGTGTGAAGCGCCTCACCGCACCAGAAAGAGCTGGTCCTCGGATCACGCAGAGCACTTTGAAGCAAGGTTTAACTTCAGTGTAAGAAAAAATAAACACAAGTCCAAAATATTAATTTAGAAAGCGAAAGTGGACTGGTGTGTGTGAGCTTAACCTCCCCGGCCTTCTGTCGCGACAGAAGGAAGCCCTTGGAGGCTTAGCTGAAAGACCGGGGCTTAGGGCATTATCCTGTTGGTTTCCCAGAGGTCATATGGGAGGGAGCAGGCTACCTAGCGGCTCATGTAGTGCACCGCTCCCCTGCTGGTGAACCCAATTAAAAAATAGCAAAAGGGAGAATTAAGTGGTTAGGTGGGTGGGTTAGATACCATTTATTTCCACTGAAATAATTAAAAACAGCCAATGAGATGTGAAGGTAGGACTCGAGAGGCATAGAGGACCTTGTCTTGAAGTCTGTTATAGCCGTGATGTAGCCAGCAGGGATGGACATGTGCTTTAAATGAACAGGCTTCAAGTGTATCTCCTGAAGGACGTGATGGTTAGACATGTGGGAATCTTTTACTGGATTTCCCTCAGATGTTTTTGTGTCTTTTAATCATCCAACCGCCACGAAGAGGAACAGTGGTTGATGAGAGGGTCGATGGTCAACACAGAGTTCCAGTTCCCTGCATTTTGGCATTTTGTTAGCCATTATCTTATCTTACCTTATCTTATCTCAACTATTCTTATTTTATCTCAATCATCTCAGCTCAACATCCGTGCTCAACTCTCAAATCATGTCTCATCTCATCTCCTTTCATCTTATCTTCCCCAAGACTTGACAGCCTTGCTTTTAAAAGAAAAGACCCCCACTGCTATATCGGAATGAATAGACATCGTAATGATACCAGCAGAAATAATGAGCAGAACCCCCCCAGTCCCATCCAGATCCTCCACCGCGCGATCATGACAGTAAGGTCTGCGACTCCTTCACAGTCCTCAGGCTAACCTGTTCAGACACAACCATGCGAGCCGAGCCTCTTCCAGAAGGCTGACGTGATACTCCCTGAGCATCTCAGACTGCTACTTATTACGGCTGACCTCTGAAACCAACTAACCTCCTCCTACATCAGAGATCTGGACCACCGGGGGAACGACATGCACTCGGGTCCGTGGGGGAGGGGGGGGGTCGTAGCCTGGACCCTGGGCCCGCCCTCCGTCTGCCCACTCCGGACAGAGGGTTCAGACCAAGAGAGCTAGCTAGCTTCTGCTGCAGTCTACCTCCAGACATACCAAAGTGGCTTCTATTCGCCTTCAGATGCATGTCTTAAAGGAGCAGGTAGAGGTGAGGGCAGCGTGCCCTCTAAGAAGCCGATGGGTAGACTGTAGACATTGGTATCCTTTTATCTGGGTCAAGCACCCAAACCACCATCCTACTCCCACGATCTTGCCCTCTAGACTGACCTCAGCTGCTGTGCGTATCCACCTGAGCTCTGCGTGTGTGCGTGCTCGGGTGGGAGTGAAAGTAATATTGCGGTGCCACACACACACACACACACACACACACACACACACACACACACACACACACACACACACACACACACACACACACACATGCTTGCACACATCCAGCACATGTGGGGCGCAGAGGCGCTAGACCAGGCTTACCTAGCACTAGACCGCTAGCGCCACATCTGCGTGGAGCTGGCTGCCAGTGCCCGCTGAGCGTGGCATGCGCAAACACACTGCAGATGGAGAGCTGCCTCGCGGAGACCCATAAAAGCTGTTTGATGAGTGGGGGGTTGAGTGAACCTAAAGAGCTACAGGGGCGCACAACGCCACACGCAACAATGCTACGGCTAGCCCCGGGGGTTTCATTGTCTTGTCTTTCTGTGTGAGTCATCGTCTGCGTCTAAGCTAACATAGCTGCGCGCCACAGGGGGTCTGGTCATACGGTAATTCCTTTTGGATAGCTGTGGTAAACAAGATGTGAGAGAAAAGAAACAACAACAACTAGGAAGAAAGTTTAGTGGTGTTCAAGTACGTCGTGCTACACTTGGATCTCTCCCTTTTTAATAATGTCCTGTCCTCTGTACGCATCAATGGAAAAAAAGGAGGTAATACACATTATCAACTTCCCCTCAAGTAAAGTTCATATTCACCCCATGGAGGACTTTCCTCCACGAGCATAATGATCAAAAAGATTACGACCGCGCCGGCAGACTGAACATCCAGTTAACAACACAGAACGGCATCGGGCGGATATACACTAACCGTTCTTTGAGTTCCTTTTTAAGCAACCTCAAAAGAGACCCTCGTGGGGGCTGGTTTCAGTGGGGATCAACCGAATCCATGGGACCGTCTCTTTATCTGGCTCCTCCTCTTTACCACACTTACTTTACCAAACTACAATTCCCAGGTCTAGGAAGCAGGAAATTGAAAGCTCGTGCAGACAAGGTGGCTTCCAATAGATAAGGACCAAAATGTTGAACCGTGTGTGAGGGGACCACCGGGTTTGCCGGAAGTTTCCGGCTTAGAAGAAAACCATAATTAAACGTCTGAGAGGAGCGGGGAAGATACTATTTTTGTGTCAGTGATTCATGACTCGCTATTTTTGTTGTTGGTATCTGAACCTCAAAATACGGCCGCAGAGAAATTGACTACAAACCTCACCGGACAAAAACAAGGCCTCAGAAAAGCAACAGCGGAAAAAAAAGCTAAGCGATGCATTTAATTGCAAGTTGCTCATTAAACTTGTTTGTTTATTTTAGTGGCGTCTGCTTCTCCATCTTGCAACGCAAGCATTGCTGCTTACAGTGGTATTTGTGATGATACCAGAAAGAAAAAACAGAAAATAGTCATTTGTATGTTTGTTCGTGCTTCGTTTCACCTCGGCTTCCATGGCTTCTGCCCAGCTGACCTGCTTGGCAACATCAACAAATAACACAAGGGTCTGCTTCAGTGTTTTGCTTCAACGCCAATTCTGTCAGGAGGGTGGCCGACCAAATCACAGTATATGGAGACTACATTAGATCATGTTTTATGTGTATGTATACACTGTATGTATATATATGTACGTCATCAGGCTCAACCCATAGCTTAAACAATGGCGAGGTGTGGAAGACTTCTTGGCTTAAACGTACGCATCAGTCCTGGATCAGGTGGAGATGAGCATACGCTTTGATTACCACTCGCTGTCCAACGCTCTTCAAACAGACTCTGCGCTGCAGTGTTGACACCGTGCGGGGGCTGGCCGTGTCACCACGATGCATTAGATTAGATTGGTTTGGTTTGGATTTGATTCAATGAGAATGAATTTTGATTAGATCACATTAGTCAAGATGAACTTAGGTCACATTGGATCGGTTTGATATCACATCATTTTAGATAGGATCATATTAACCTCGATTTGATTACGTTAGATCACGTTACAATTATTTATACCACCGCTGCAGCAGTCTGTTGTTCCATATTTGTGTAGGGAGTGAGTTGTGTGTGTATCTGGTCGAGGGCCAACATGGCTACAGTCTCTATAAACACTCCCTGGGATGAGGAGGTGTGCGATGATTAAAGCCCCGACGGAACAGACGAGGCCGCAGCAGGACGGGGGTACAGAACATCTCTGGGAGGGGCGGAGCTTAATCCGAGGTCTCTGATGTCACTTCCTCGGATGGGGTAAGGGCAGATGGGGACGGAGGGAGAGCGATAGACCAGAGATGGAGTACATAGGAAAAGAGAGATGCAGAGAGAGGAAGATAAAGAGAGAGACAATTAGTAATAGAGGCAGCTGGAATGAGAGAAAGGCCGGGAGACAGTGAGCAAGAGAAAGACCGAAAGAGAGAGGAAAGAGTGTGCTGTGAAGATCTCCTGGCGTCCCACATGTAAACACAGCCAGTCACATGTTCATAAACAAGGAGAACAAATGAAGGTTCCAGCACGGTTCTTCTGGCATCAAAACCCCAGCCGGTCTGTGGCTCATATCTGCATGTGCTTGTGACTAGCTGAATCTAATTTGAGATCAGATGAATGTGATTTGAGATGATTCTCTTCTGGATTACGATCAGCCGATTCTGACTAGAAATTAGATGGATGTAATTCCAGTTAAATCTGTCCAATCAGAATTGAGATTAATAGAATCAGATTCAAAGTCAGATGTGTCTGAATTGACATCAGGCGAATTTGAAGTGGGATCAGATGAATCCGAATTGAAGTCAGCTTTGTTTTTCATGAAGAGTCTCTGAAAACAGGCTCGCAAAGAAAGGTGGCTTTCATTTCCTAAGCGGAGTGTTTATTTAGCCCTCAGCAAAATATTTAGGTGACGGGATAATTATATTTTATTTTGTATACATGTCCGGTCCCCTCCTCCACGTGATTCATTTCAAACAATTCTTTCGGGGAGTATACATAAGGTAGTCACTGTGTATGTCGGCCCGTTTGTGTTTAATAACACACAAAAAAACCTGAGCAAAGGGGAACTTCCACCGTAAACACAACTTCAACACAACTACAGAACGCAAGCTCTCGAGACAGAGACTCGCCGGGCCCCAAATCAAACACACCTCATCTATCTGAAAGACGAGAGCCTCTCAGAGAGACACACACACAGCCGCACAAACTCCACCTCATCTTGGATTCGCTAAGGATGACTTGTATGGTCACAGTATATTTACGCACACCTTAAATTCCCCTCACACACCCTGGGAGTGCACTCAGCCTGGGACTGGAGGCGCAAAGATGATTACACTCCCTGGCTGTGTTCCTGATGAGGACTTGCTATCCTCAGACGTCTGGACGAAGCCATCTTGACAACATGGGTTAATCACTCACCCAGCTGTGTGTCTGTGTGTGTATGTGTATCTGTGTGTGAGCAGGTTTATTAGGCCAAGGAACAAGAGGTGATCAAATTAACATGAGCACTAACTCACACAAACTGTCAGTGAAGTAAACGTGATGGAGAGGATTTGAGTTGCTAGGATATGTCTCCTCTTGTTGGGGGGAACTGAGAGAAAACTTTTGTGAGTTTGGTGCAGACTTTGCAGTTTTTAGACAGGAACTTTTTCCAGTCAAAAACTAAAATGCCTGCGTGTGTGTGTGTGTGTGTGTGTGTGTGTGTGTGTGTGTGTGTGTGTGTGTGTGTGTGGTGTGTGTGTGCGTGCGTGCGTGCGTGCGTGCGTGCGTGCGTGGTGCGTGCGTGGCGTGCGTGCGTGCGTGCGTGTGTGTGTGTGTTTGTATGTGTGTGTGTGCATAAATGCATGTCATGTGTGTGTGTGTGGGTGGGTGTGTGTGTGTGTGTGTGTTTGAGTGTGCATGTGTGTGTGCGTGCATGTGTGCACGTTTTCACACAACAAAGTGACCCCAGAGTGCCTAATCCAAAGCCGAGGCAGACTCACAGCCCCAGTGAGCCACCTGGGTCAAAGATCGTCCAAAAGTCCAGCTGCATACTGGGGCCACATAACCTCTGACCCTCGTGGTGATGAGGATCATCCATCCTCACTTCCATCCCGCGACCACAACCTGGCGTAGGTCCAACTTACTTGGCGCGGATGTGAGTTATAGCGGAGTGAGATATGGATGTGGATATTTCGCTAAGGAAGGAGCTAGCTCTAGCATCTATCCAGCTATGGCAGGTCACAACTTAGTGCTTACTATTGTACAATATAATTATAAATAATTGAGCAGACGGTTTTATCCATAAGAACTACGGATACATGCCATGGGGATCAAACCCACAACCTTTCGGCTGGAAATCACACAGCATTTCCACTAGACTGTCTTGCCCCTTATACCACTTTTCCATGACCTCCCTCAGAAGGATGTCCAGAGGAGGTAATGGAAGAGTGCTCTGATGTTCAGAGGTATGGCATTACAGGGTACTTCCCCCAGTCCAGCCAATAACCTTCAAGACAGCCACACAGCGTAAACCCCTTTATTAAAAAATGAGCAGCTGAAGCCAAAACACAACATGAAGCCTAATGGTTTAATATGTTCATGTCCCTAACCTCTGTCCTATCCTCTCTACATCTCTGTAGCGCCGCTCTCCACCCTGTCATTAAGATGTCACTGACCGCACTCACCATTTTTATTATTTGGGAGGGAACCCCGACTTTAAAGCCGAAGACAGTCTACACACAGACTTCTTGACCTTGCCGGTTCCTCAACTCCGGATGAACCGAGGTTCCGATGAACCCGTGCTGTTTTGACTCGGAGTGAAGTCGACTCCTGTTCGTGTTAATACCCGCCACAGGATCAGGGCCGATGTTATCTCGGTGAAGTCTACACATCCCATATGTTAAGCCACAGACACACGCACGTCGTCCACCGCACTGACTTTATCTTCACAAAACCTGTCAAAACTTTTCTGCTGTTGTTTGGGTTTCCTGGAGGCAGAGCGACGAGTGTTGAGACAGGGGAGGAGGAGAGAGGGATGAGTGCTGAGACGTGACACACACATCGCCCGCGGCGCTGCCCTTAATGTGAGCCGCTCATTAGGGACCGGATAACACATGAGTCATCATAACCTGTTCCCCGGTGTATTCCCTGTAAACGTCGCTCTCCGGAGCAGCTCTTATCTCTCGTAACTCCAGCTGCCTGCAGGGGGGGGGGGGGGGGGGGGATCTGTGAGAGGAAGAGATCCGGATGGGACGGACCACGGGAGACTACCGTCCGGGCCTGGGGTTAGCGATGCGAACGCTTGTCCGCCGCACTCTCACTCGCTTCTCAGCGGGAACTCAAGAGAAGCAGCTGGTGATATTATCAGGAGTGATGAGAGATAAAAAATCTGCTAATTGCGCGAACGGATATGAATTATTAATGGTTGCTAATTGTCCGAAGTGACGGATTCCAAGGTTTTTCTCAAATTTGAAATTGAACTCATGACTACCATGCTTCTTTCCTAACGCTTGGCTGAAACTTACTTCTGAAAAGTACAAGCACGCACGCACACGCACAAGCTCATCCACATCGACACATTACCCCCTCCTCCTCCATGTCCAATCTGGCTAATTCTTCTTTATTTAATTATAGCCTTAGGTTCCACAGACCCAGTGGGCTATCACCGGTCTCACCGCGACCCCCTGCGGCTCACTGAAAAGACCCCTCTAAGCTGTAACCTTGTAGTGGTCCACCCCCTATTCATCCGTTCAACATATCAGCCATTGTCATGCATATTTGGCCTCGTAAACTTGTTGGTAATCGTCAAACAAACGGTCCAGTCAACATGTTAGAGGACACTGGGAAGGCAGGCGGAGGTGTCTGTAACGCATTCAGCGCTCAGGGATTTATGTCCTGGGATCCTCTGTTGAGCGTTTTGAGGGTGGACCTCTGGGGGTGACACCGGAGCGTAAATCAGAGGGTCCCCTCGCGTAGGACCGATTTATCCCGGCGAGAGCAGGAACGTGTCACATCAGGGTTTGCCCTAACAGACACCCTGCGAGGTCGGAGGTCACCGTGTGAGAGAGAGGGGGAGGCTGTGTTTCATCCTGATGGTTTTCTCAAGTCCTACAGACGGCAGGTTTATACCAAGGGGCTCCGTGTTGAGAACACATGCACTGTATCTCTTAAATTAAACCCATGGACTGGACGGGTGAGGCACTACTGCTGCTGAGGGAAGCACATATGCTAAAGATCTGAAAGATAAACATACAAGGAACACATATGGCCTGCAGAGATTACATTACGGGCTTCAGAACTGGATATACAGGTCAGTAGAATGGAACGCCTGTTTTGTTCTCGTTTCTACTGTAAAAGAAGACATGGGTGTATGACTAGGGCATACGTGATCACAACATGTGATTTGTAAATAATAATTATTAACATCTATTTATAAATATATTAAGATAGTTCTATGCACATGACGTCGATGGGATCACTTCCTACTGTGCTCTTCCTACTGACTTGAAAACCTGAAAACCCTGAAAACCAAGACCAGAATGCCATGCACATTGTTTTCAACTCTTCTGAGGTCATAGGTGTACAAAACTGACAAACATCTCAGCTGTTATGGAGCTAAATAAAGATAAATAAAAGTGTGTTGTCACGGTTACAGAAATGTTCTAGCGTGTCCACATGTTGTACTGTGAGACTGCATGCGGTGTTTGTGTCAAAAGGCATGAATCCAAACCCAATCCCATGCATTCCTCTGTGAACACCCCCTGCATTACCAAAGAGTCCCACAGGGTCAGGGTAGTGGCTAGAAGGGTTTGACTCCCAGATGAAAGAGGTTCTGCTTTTGAACCCCGGTATTTGCAGTCTACCTGGGCACAGACTTGAGCAAGGAGCCTTAACCTGCAATGCTTTTATAAAGAAAGTTACGTGTGGATTCCATTTAGGAGCAGGTTAGGGGCCAAGGAGTACCTTGCTCAGGGATGCCTACAGGAAGACTGTGGACATTGGGGTTTGAACCCAGAACCTTTTCCTTTTCTGGCCTGGTAGTCAAACGACCTAACCCCCGCCTACGCTGTTCACTACACATGAGCGACACACATGGGACTCCTACACACCTTACAGCTTCCTGCTCTGCTCGCTGTCAAGAACAACAACCACGCATGCCCCCCCATCCGCCAACCCCCCCCCGCCCGGCTTCAGGGGAAGTGGTTGGAGGGTGGGTAGGGGGGGTTTGGGGTGGAGGGGGGGGTGGAGGAGAGGGGGCGAGTGGCAGTGTTTCCCCAACCCAGTGGACCAGCAGGCCCAGCCGAGAGATTAGGTAAATAAACAGCTCAATGAAAACAAACAGTGCAGAGAGTTCATGCTCCAGAACAAATGAAAAATAAAGAGATTTATTTCCACCCAAGAGGAAGCGGTCCACTGCCCTGCTCACGCTGGGCATGTGCGCGAGGAGGGTTTTAATACGTTTGTGTACGTCTGTCTTTCAAAGGGCCAGCGGAGGTCTTTGAACGTCAGGGGGCTGAGCGCACCGAGGGTAGCTCCGGCCGCTGGTTTCGACTTCTACATGCGGTGGAAAAGCGGAGCGGGTTTCCAGAGGAAAAACAAAAAAGCCCTGATCGGAATAACAACGAGAGACCCGATGCGGCAGCATGGCCAGATGGAGCACATGGGAACCCTATGGCGATGATTATGACACAAGCGTCTCGGGGAAAACATCCCAGATAATCCTGCTGATGGATCCCATCTTGTTGAATATTGTCTTGGATATCAAAGCGACCAGCGCTTGGTCCCGTCTGATGTTATTGTGCTCCCTGCGTTTGGGTTTTCACCAGGAAATCATCAAATTGTGCCGCCGGCGCTGCTGAATTACATGTGGCATGGAAAAATTCCATGATCCTCCCAAATTATGGGTCTGGAGACTTATAAGTGTTTATCCCTCCTGGCACACTCGTCATGTTTCGGTCTGAGCGTCTTTTATCGGCCCAGAAATTGCTGATATGATCTTTTTATTGGAAAGCAACGGGATTGAAAACACAAAACCACATTAAAGACCTCAGAGAGGAATCAAGAAATTATTAAATTACCGTTACAATATATTAATATATTATTTAAATGTCATTACCTAAATGCATATGACTATAATTGAAACCAGACAGTTTGGTTTTTGGCTATTTCAAGTTTTGTGTGCCACTTTGCCAATGTCTTCCTGATTTGGGTTACGCTTGACGTAGGTACACCAACCTAAATCTGAAATCCATTCAAGTCCCTTAAAGATCTGTGACTGGGACTTAACCGAACATCTAAAAGGCCACATTGTGTGACGAAAACCAAGCGTAAACCGAACAGCCCATCGCTTCCAGGAGAAAGGGAGGGAAAGTTGGAGAGGAAAACAAAGAGAAATAACTCAATCCCAGTCAGAAGCTACAAGGGACAAAAACAAAAACAACTGTAATCCTTCAAACCGCTGTCCCCAGTTTCCTTGGAGAGCAGCGGTTCACAGAACCTTTGATTGAGCAGCTCTACTGTGTTTGCTAACACGGCCGATAGCCAGAGAAAACCTACGACATGACTATCCCTGATAGGAGGGGTGGAGAAGGAGTGAGGGTGATTTGGGGTGAGTCTTCGAGGTGACAGGGGTGAGGATGTGAGACTGAGTGTTGAGAGGCTGGGAGAGGATAAATCCATAGCCGTATAAAGCAACCTATTCAAACGCCCTACGCCACTAACTCCATCCACAATGAAGGACCACATGTGAGCAACAGTTAATGTGGGGTAAGAGGGGGGATTAGTGATGTGGGCTTTCCTAAAGGAACCCGCTGGTCCTGTGTCTCGTATTAGTGTTGGAGCAGTTGAACAAGGACGGAAACCATTCTTAAATTTGTGAAAACACTGAACAGGGGAAGTCATGGGATCTGCGGACCCTTACTCCGCTGGTAAAAGTTAAGCTCATTTGATGGGTTAAAAGATTCAGATGTCACATGATAGATTCCTCTGGAGGGGAACTGGTGACTGTGTGCAGGGAAACACTAAGCAGATCAGGGTCTCCCGGGAGGGATTACTATTCATTATGGGGGTAGAGGGAGTCCTGATCAGGCTCAGATTGGCAAGGAGGAGGGCAGGGAAGACCAGAGGTAAGGGTGTTTGAGGTTCTTGGCCTCTCTTTTGGTGTGCTTGAGCAAGGCAGCCAAACCCTATCAAGGCAGGTCCATTTCCTTTGAATTGCCCTTAATCCCAGTGACAGTCTCAAAGGGCTTCCAAGGCGAAACCCTTGCCCCCCAATGAGCAAGGAAGAACCCTTGAGAAGGGCAATGGGTGCCATAAGGGACAAAGAGACAATCTTTTCCTTAATGATCTGACTCTGTATTTAATCTCAATGCATCAATGTCAATGTCTCAATTTTTTGCATGCATTTAAAACCAGTGTGTCATACTGAAAAAATGCATACATTTCCAGCATGCATGAATAATGCAGCATAGAATTTTGATTCATACCTCGAAACCCAGAACCTGGGTTTTCGAACCCAGAACCTTTTTGATGGGAGTAAAACACCCTTACCACCACTAGACAAGCCTTCCGTAAGCCTACTACTGCTACACTGCTGCAAAACCTCAGACACCGAAGTTGGAAAACTGCAAGGTAAGCTAATTAAACATAGTGAAATATTTTAAGCACTGCTTGCTTTTACTTGATCTTCTCCCTCGTACTTGAGGCGTGAAACTAGAGAAGCCCAGAAGCTTCTTTAAAACTCAAGGGGGGACATCGGCCCGAATGATAAGGCAGATATACCAGCTCTATCGCTGAGATTCACTTCCCGATCCATAATTCATGAAGGAGGCTGGTAGTACACTGTGTACAGTACACCATAACCGAGTCCACACTGATATGTTCATGTATTCTCACCTATCCCTGTTTATCATTCCCCTCTAGGAGAAAACATGCATCCCATTCCAAACAACTACATTTAAAATTGGAGGCGAAAGCCTTGCTGGAACAATATCCCACCACGAGCCGTGTCTTTCTCCTTCTACGTCCTGTGTGGCCTTTCTGAGAAGGTCTTCAGGGCAACATGATGTTGGTTGGACTGACATGATGTTTAATGGTAAAAGTCTCATTATCGTGAGTTAACATAAGACCACATGGCTGAATTCCAACCGACTGATGATATATGATAATAATACATGTCTATAAACATATGGGTGTGCATGTTTGGATTGTTGTTGGGGGTGGGGGGTGGTTCATGACTGGTGTATGTGTGTGTGTGTGTGTGTGTGTGTGTGTGTGTGTGTGTGTGTGTGTGTGTGGTGTGTGTGTGTGTGTGTGTGTGTGTGTGTGTGTGTGTGTGTGTGTGTGTGTGTGTGTGTGTGTGTGTGCATGTGTGTGTGTGTTTGTGAAATGTACAGTATGTATGTGTGTGTGTGTGTGTGTGTGTGTGTGTGTGTGTGTGTGTGTGTGTGTGTGTGTTGTGTGTGTGTGTGTGTGTGTGTGTGTGTGTGTGTGTGTGTGTGTGTGTGTGTGTGTGTGTATGTGTGTGTGTTTGTGAATGTACAGTATGTATGTGTGTGTGTGTGTGTGTGTGTGTGTGTGTGTGTGTGTGTGTGTGTGTGTGTGTGTGTGTGTGTGTGTGTGTGTGTGTGTGTGTGTGTGTGTGTGCATGTACAGTATGTATGTGTGTGTCTGTGTGTGTGTGTGTGTGTGTGTGTGTGTGTGTGTGTGTGTTGTGTGTGTGTGTGTGTGTGTGTGTGTGTGTGTGTGTGTGTGTGTGCGTGTGTGTGATTGTGAATGTACAGTATGTATGTGTGTGTGTGTGTGTGCGCTTGTGTGTGTTTTTTGTGTGGGTGTATGTCCGGGGGTGAGGGCCAATTCACAAGGAGCTCTTCAAACACAAGGATCTGAAACAGCGGCTGAGAAAACATGTAAGCATGATGTTCCATAGCGCCCTAATGAGAACATTAGCGACGAACACAGAGCAGCCCGGCCGGATGAACTTCAGGGAGGAAACACGTCACGGATCTGGACACTGGGGCCATCTTATCTCCTCCTCCACGCTCTCCCCTTTCCCCTCTCCTCTCCCAGATCCATTACCCGAGCAGGGTGGTACCAGACTCCCTAAGACCCCCGGCCGACAGCGGCTGGGAACTAATGAGTGAGCTCATGGATCAACAGCTGGACTTCCTTGGTGGAGCTCTGGCCACCGATGGAACCGCCCAATCATATCGCAGAGAACTCGAAGATTCTACAGAAAAGCCCCAGCTAGCCAAGAGAACAGAAACACAAACAAATACTGACTGGGATAGAAGTATTTCAAAAGCACGACGATTGGACTTTTCATGAACCTGATTGTTTAAGACGTGTGTTTCTTTCGAAGAGACTAATGCTTTTCCTTCAAATTGCCTTTCCTCCAAAGAATAAGTTGATAAATGCGTTTTATTATTTAAACACTCATAACTTTTTTTATCCTTTTGAAACCAGTTGAAGGCTGCCTTGAGAAGATTCATAGTCCAGGAACAACAACAAATTCAGCAAGTTTTTTAGGGTTCGGAGTGCATATAAAGTGCCCCATAAACACCCTATCTCATGAACAATAGAGGCTATACATGAGGCAGCAGAGTCAATTTGCTCTCGGGACACGGAGGGAAATGAGAAGCGAGCAGTATTTTGGTTGGTTTCAGTTCAATCCTGGACCGACTGGCCCCTCACGTCTCCAAACTGATCTGGAACATCATGAGAGAACGTTAACTTTAATGATCTGTAGAATTAATCCCAACTTCCACACCGATGATTTACGTTTTAAAGAGGTCGAGAGAGTTGATCCTAACTGGACCCTAAGCCAAATTATTCAGGCGTGAATTCATAAAATAGGGGAATTGATGTTGGGAAGAAACGCTTGTGTCCCGTGCAAAGAGGACAACCTCAGGAAATGCGACGGTCCAAATCCTACAAACATAGAAATGTGTTTGAAGTTATACACGCTGGTCTCTAGCGTGTGTTGTGTGAAGGCACACGGACTCACAGTAAATCAAACAATGCAGTCAGGCGTCTTTAACACGAAACTGCAGGAAACACAGTTCCCTAGGTCCCACTGGTCGCAGCCCTGTCCTGTTCTGCTGTGTTTTCAAGCGGGAGACAGGATAACTTATCACTGCCTAGCATGTCTGTGATTTCTGTCTCGTCAACGTCTGGTAGCCCGTTCGACAGAAACCATGCCAGGAAAACTCTCTTCCCTCTCCTCTGTACTTTTATTCCCTTTCTCCAGCATACGGTTTCTTGATTTCTAAACATAACCTCCGCCTGAAACCGGTCATAAGTCATTGATCTGTTTGTGTGCAGGTATTGCCAAATTATTGAGCAGAGCAGTGAAACTTCCAGCTTTTAGGTTTGACCTTTACTTCACCACACAATGTATCTAATCTTGAATTGATTTGTGGCTTAAAAAATACCACGTTATGAATCAACACTAAATAAGCTGCAGGGCCTGAGTGAACTATGGAGTGTTACGGTATAAAGTTAAGTAGCCTTATCAAAAGATGCGTTATGTTAAGGGTTATAAGTATGCTTTAACTAATATTAAAGACACTTAATACTTGACCATAATAATAATGAGAACAATGTTACGTGTCTTTAGCATCAGATCTCAGGAATAGCCCCCTCTATAGTAAGACCTAGGTTACTGCGAGGAGTCTTTCTGATTGGCTGAAATTGTGTCACTAGCGGTGTGGACAGGCAATTAAAACACATCATCGTCAGTGGAAACTGCAGGCTTTGTTTGCAGAAAAGCCAAAAGTTCTCATATAAAATCTATGATTAATGACAACGCATAATGATTTAAAAACGTGAATAGTGCATGTTGCCCCAGACATCTTAAGACCTTAAGTCTAAAGTAGGCAGGAGGGCTCCTTATTGTTACAGACAGAGTGACATCATACACATGGCCATGCCAAGAGAAACATACTGCTTACTGCACAAAAACATGCTGAAAATACTGAGAAATTACCCAACGGCAGTCCAAACTTACCAGCGAGCCGTGCCATGACTCCAGCACGACGGATTACAGTCACAAACACACACACACACACACACACACACACACACACATACACACACACACACACACACTCACACGAGAAGATTGAATTAGCCACCCCGGTTGGTGTTGCTCCAGCTCTCTGAAGCAGCAGGCATGACCCGGGAAACCACACGCATCACAGCCGTGTTTTCATACAACCCTGGCCTGAAAGCACCACCTATAGCCCTGTAGCCCAGCCTGTGGGGATTATGGAGGAGAGGGTTACCATAGAAGGACCAGGCCTCCTGCTCCCGGCCCTATCAAAGGGGAAATTAAACAGCATTCCTCGGCTGAGGCTAGCCTGGCGTAGGAGATAGCGAGGCAAAATGAAAGACAATTGTTCTGGCCCGATGACAATTTCCTGGCTTACTCTCCGACGTTTCGCTCACTCCTGCTGATTTATTTAGTTGAAGGGGGAGCGTGTGCTGCTGTAGCGGTTGGTCAGAGAACTTTCTGGGTGCTTTTCTACTTCCCATCAATGAACACTCGCACATAGAGACACAATGCACACACATACACACACGTACACACTCAAAGACTTTTTCACACAAACACGGCATCTCTTTACACACACACAAACTCACACACGTACACCAACACCGAACAAACACACACCCACACACATACACCTGAAACATTAATAGCACATGAGCGAAGGAGAGCGAGAGAGAGAGAGTGAGTGAGTTCTTTCGTCTTACAAGAAATACAAACTCCTTCATATGGGCGGACAGCCCAGAGAGCTGACCTCTCCCTTCTGGGGATAGACAGAGTGAGAGAGACAGTGAAAGAAAGAGAGCGAGACAGAGAGAGAGATATAGAGAGACAGAGAGAGAGAGAGAGAGAGAGAGAGAGAGAGAGAGAGAGAGAGAGAGAGAGAGAGAGAGAGAGAGAGAGAGAGAGAGAGGAGAGAGAGAGAGAGAGAGAGAGAGAGAGAGAGAGAGAGAGGGAGAGAGAGAGGGAGAGAGAGAGAGAGAGAGAGAGAGAGAGAGAGAGAGAGAGAGAGAGAGAGAGAGAGAGAGAGAGAGAGAGAGAGAGAGAGAGAGAGAGAGAGAGAGAGAGAGAGAGAGAGAGAGAGAGAGAGAGAGAGAGAGAGAGAGAGAGGGAGAGAGAGAGAGAGAGAGAGAGAGAGAGAGAGAGAGAGAGAGAGAGAGAGAGAGAGAGAGAGAGAGAGAGGCAGGGTGTGGGGGTTAGGGTTCTTCAGTGTAAGAGGGATAGAGAGAGAGTTTACGAGATAGAGAGACAGAGCCTGAAACAGGGAGGGTGAGACGGACAACAGGGAGACAGAGCAGGCCTGGCTATGCAAATAGCACAGAACGTCTGTTAAGAGTAAGCTGCAGCGGCTGCCAAGACACACTTGCAGGGTCCAGGATGATTTCAGCGCTGTGCTACTGACTAACCTCGCTGCACCATGGCTGAATAACCCAACTGTCTCGGGGAGAGAGCGGCTCAGAGTAGCCCCTCCACTGCCACTCTGCTAATTAGCTTTCCCTCCATTAAAATTCATACAGGGGGAAATATCACAAAAAGGTATGATGTGACTGAAAAACAGATTAAGAGGGCCTTCGACTGGTGGAAGAAATGAAGAATTTAAACACACAGAGAGGGTTAAAGATTCATATATTGGATGGATGGATGGATGGATGGATGGATGGATGGATGGATGGATGGATGGATGGATGGATGGATGGATGGATGGATGGATGGATGGATGGATGGATGGATGGATGGATGGATGGATGGATGGATGGATGGATGGATGGATAGATGGATGGATGGAGGATGGATGGATGAGGGATGGATGGATGGATGGATGGATGGATGGATGGATGGATGGATGGATGGATGGATGGATGGATGGATGGATGGATGGATGGATGGATGGATGGATGGATGGATAGATAGATAGGATAGATAGATAGATAGATAGATAGATAGATAGATAGATAGATAGATAGATAGATAGATAGATAGATAGATAGATAGATAGATAGATAGATAGATAGATTGACAGTCCGGAGGCGAATCACGTTGGTTCTCTTACTACAGAGTATAAAGGCGAGGGGCTTGGGGTCTCGGAGGGCGAGGTCCGAGCCCCCACAACAAGAGTTCCTGGGGCTGCGAGACTCCGGAGCGACCATGTGTTTGTACACACAGAGAGCCTGTTCTAACAGACCGGCTTTATATAAGACTTTATATAAATGTTCACATTTCGTTTTGGAAATCAGTGTTAGCTGCGAGGAACATCGGCCACAAATCTCCTCGTTGGACAATAAGGGTTAAGGTTGAAGGCCAAAGATCGGCTGTTTTGTAGCCGATCTTGGATTCCACAACCCACACATGCGTAAAACTTAAGGTGAGGTCCGAATAGAACTCAGCCTGCCACAGAATCTGCCCGCTCGCGTTCTGAAATGTCTATTTTACACACAGAGCCTGGGTCTGTACTGAGCACCTCACAGGGCTTTCACATCGATGCATACACACACACAGCCTTCAAGTGTGTGTGTGTGTGTGTGTGTGTGTGTGTGTGTGTGTGTGTGTGTGTGTGTGTGTGTGTGTGTGTGTGTGTGTGTGTGTGTGTGTGTGTGTGTGTGTGTGTGTGTGTGTGTGTGTGCGTGTGTGTGTGTGTATGGGGTGCCCTGGCAGACAACATGAGTGTCGGGCCTGGGTGAGGCGGGGCTTTTGGGTGGAGGGGGGGGGCCTTCAGGGAACGCCTGAGAGGTGGACCATAGCCCAAACGGCATGGGGGGGTGGG
>OLKM01000001.1:247058-267058 GCA_900291075.1 Melanogrammus aeglefinus
TGGGTCGCATGGCGCATGAGAGGGGGAGTCCTCGCATGACTACCAGGAGCAGGAAGAGGAAGTGGGGGCATAGCTAACAGTAGGTGTTTTGTTGTGTGTTTGTGTGTGAGAGTGTTTGTGTAAGGATTTGTGTGTGTGTGTGTGTGTGTGTGTGTGTGTGTATGTGTGTGTGTGTGTGTGTGTGCGTGTGTGTGTGTTTGTGAATGTGTGCGCTTGTGTGTGTGTTATGTCTGCTGTTTGATGGAAGGCAGTTGTTGTTATGATGTCTAGCTTGTTATCGCTCTGTTCAATATTTTCGGCTGTTTGAAAGTCAAAGTCAAAATGTGACTCCAAACTCCACCATACGCGTTTCATTCAGTCATTCATATCACTTTGCCGCCTGTTTATCTGTACTCGCCGAGAATTATCTTCACCCACAGAAGTGCTCATTTTTGAGACTTGCGCGACGCAGTATATTTTAGGGCTGTTTCATTTACATGCTCAAAGGCTCGCTGGGTTTAGCGAGATACAATGACATTGAATGACGAGAGTGGAATGTTGTAACTTCAACATTCCAGCTGGTGGCCGCGGCACCCGTTCCTGCGACTGATCACGTCGCGATGGCATTACAGAGTCTTTGATTTGAGGTAATTCCAGGTAATGGTTTCCAGAAAGAGCTCTTACAGAGCCGCAGAACATCGCAATAATCGCACCACTCTGCATCTGCTGCGGCCTTCACAAGACTCTGCCTCTGTTTACTTTCATAATAAAAGTCCCACGTTTCCTCACCTGCCTTTAAAGATGAGCGTGAAAGGGCATTCTTGTGTTCTTGATGGCGTAAACTCTAATGTGGTATGCATCAGGGAACTGTATGAGTCGATCGATCAGGATTTCCCTCCACTAGTGTTATCAATAAGTAGTTTGAATAATAATGCCTCTACTCTCTAACTTGGCATCTGCTTCGTAGCAACCGACGGCCACTGTTCCTTAAAGGAACAAAGCCCTGCACTGGGTTTGATATAAAAACAGATTGGTTGAGTTTGGGTCCGTGTTGTTGAAAGGGAGAAAAACACCCAGAGAGTTGGTGAAAGCTCCGGCCGCCTGCTGGCTTTCCTCCCAGCGAGCTGCCTCTCCGCCTCCAATCTCATTTTGTTTTTTGGTTGCATTATTCGACTCCTGTGTTCTATGACCCTGAATAAAAACCGCCAGCGTTTCACTATTTGCTACCGCGACCCGAATGGGAGCGCGGCCAGCGGTGTCACTCGGCGCCAACGAATTAAGAGCGGCTGGCGTCCCCTCGCTGTTACAGATACTGTCGCTGGGCAGTGTGTCAGACAATGGCTTCCCTCTCGGCCCCCCGGGGGCGAGGGGGGGGTTCCACTTTCATTAATTAACCAAGGTGGTGCTGAAATAGCTAATCCAGTCGCAACGCCGTTTCTTTCTCACGGTTCAAAGCCGCGCGCCTGCTTAGCTTCGGGGGGGCTAACGGGCCCCTCTGCTCCTTGACCCCCCCCCCCCCCCCCCCCGTCTACGCAGGTCCCTACAGCGGCCCCTTCCAAGCAGAGCTAGAGGGATGGAGGGACCAAAGGGGAGGTTACAAACATCCATCTACCCGCCCCAACCACACCCGCACACCGCCCAACCTGGGCGTGCCCACAGTTGCCCCGGTTTCACAGCGGAGGCCTCGCATCCCATTTAACGCTCGGTAGGAGCGAAACTCGACAGTCGACTAAAGTCCAAAGGCTTTCTTTCATCACTAGGCTTTATTCCGTCGTGATTCATCGCAGCAGGTGTGTGTGGTATTCATCCGCAGCCTCCCACACACACACTTTGTTTTTCCTTTTTTATGTTGTTGTTAATTCTAAAGGACACACCCCTGAGACGTCACGTCAGTTTAGCGACGCTTCTGAACCTCTGTGTTTCCTGCTAGCGTCGCTTAAGACCTTCTTTTTTCGTGGCGTTGCTCGACTCATAGCGCATATTCTGCCTCCACAGACGGCCCCCCCCCTCACTACTAGGCAGCACGGCCTTGTCTGAAGCAATCTTCCTCTCTTTACGACCTTCCTCCGGCTGAGCAGTTCTACGCAACGGGTTTTTCTCTTCGTTCTTTCTTTTTTTTGCCCCCCCCCCCCCCCCCCCTTTCATCTAAGGACCGAAGTCAAAACACATAGGAGAGGACATGAATCCTCCATAGCATGCTGTCCTTTAGCTTTTCATAGACCATTGAAGAACTTGCGAGGAGAAACGCCGTAAACGTTGTTGGTTGGATCCTATCTGGAGTGACGTGTATGACCCGGGTCAGGTGGATGGGGGGGGGGGGTGAGGATGGGGGGAGGGGGGGGAGGGTGAGGATGGGGAGGGGGAGCCCCAAGAAAAAGGCTGGTTCACCCCCACGTCCTCTCAGTGTATTCCTTCCCCTGAACAACACACAGCCCCAGTGTGGGCATAACCTAAACCGTGGTGCGCGTGTGCTCCTTCTGCCTCGTCTGTCCCGTGGGTGAGGAGTTGTTTGTCTGTCAGGCGCCCCTCGATACCCATGTCCTGTGCAGTGTTACCGAACGAGGACGAGCAACACGTTTAATGTTGGACATGATCCCCTCAGAGAGACAGAGAGAGAGAGAGAGAGAGAGAGAGAGAGAGAGAGAGAGAGAGAGAGAGAGAGAGAGAGAGAGAGAGAGAGAGAGAGAGAGAGAGAGAGAGGCCTTTGTAGACTAATGCAGAAAACAGACCAGGGCAGGGGGAGGGGAGGGGGGAGCGGGGAGGGGGGGAGGAGGGGTGGAGGGGTGTAGGAGAGTGGGAGAGGAGGGGGGGGGTTGGACAGAGAGAAAGTGGGATAGAGAGAGGGAAATAAGGGAGAGATAGAGAGAGCTAGAAAGGGTAGAGCGATGGAGGGCGCGAAAGTGAGGCAAGGGGGAGGGAGGAGGATAGTGAGAGTGAGGGAAAGGGAGACCGAGCGAAAGAGGAACATTAAAGAGCCATAGAGATTGGGGGAGAGAGAGGGGGAACGGCCGAGAGAGAAAGGACAGAGAGGGAGTACAAGAATGGGAGAGAGATGGAGAGACAAAGAGGGAAAGGACAGAGAGGGAGGCAGAGCGTGTGAGGGAGTTCACAGACACATAATAGAGTGTAACAGATTGGGATGAGTCAACTTCTCGGAACAAGGTAAAAAAAAACGTAGTGGGGGAATCTTAGATTTAAAGAAATAATAAAATCTGGCTTGGAGGAGAGTCAAAACGAGAGCAAAGTGTTTGTTATTCCTGGATTGTTACCATACAGGTCTCTTAAAGTATAGTAGAATGAATAGTTTCAAAGTATACTACTCTGAAAAGCTTCAAAGTATAGTCGACGGAATTGTTTAAAGCGTAGTACCCTGAATAGTTTCCAAAATATTTTATTTGGAAAGCTATATTAAGGTTCACTAGACTGAAAGTGCAAAAGTTTTAAAATATTGTACTTTTAAAGTACACCACCATTATAGTATAGTACAGTAGAGTAACTATAGAAGTCTAACAGTAAAATATTATTACTGCTTAAAACGGCAAAAACACTGTGTGTGTGTGTGTGTGTGTGTGTGTGTGTGTGTGTGTGTGTGTGTGTGTGTGTGTGTGTGTGTGTGTGTGTGTGTGTGTGTGTGTGTGTGTGTGTGTGTGTGTGTGTGTGTGTGTGTGTGTGTGTGTGTGTGTGTGTGTGTGTGTGTGTGTGTGTGTGTGTGTACTTTAGCATACGGTAAGGCCACATAAAACATATTCTGCGCTTGTCCTCAACCTATTTAGATATATTAACATCTCATCATCATTATTATTCACACTCATTTGTTCCAGTCATGGCCACCAGTCTGCGCGGTCTCCAAGGAGCATCTATTAAAAGTATTTACAGTGACTCCGGTTTAATCACACTGGCGACGACGGAAACATTTGTTTTCAATCAGCAGCAACAACTGCAGGATTAAGCACTCAGGGCCCCCCCCCAAGAGCCGTGTGGAGGCTCAGGGGCCCGAGGCACGAGCTGGCAGTATTTTCACAACTGTTGGCGTAGGATTAGACGGTCTGACAGACGACATGCGGGTGTTGACGGAATGGGAGCCGGAGCTGGCGGCGCAGAGGGTGTCAGTATAATCTCCTGAAAGGGACCGCAGAGAGACCCCCACCTGGACACCCAGACCCTTCACACGCAGACCCCAAACCCTGGACACCCTAGTCCCACAGAACCTGGACACCGAGAACCTGGACACCCAGACCCAGGAAACCAAGACCCAGGACGCCCAGACCCCGAGAACCCGGACACCAAGATCCTGGACACCCTAGACCCCAATAACCTGGACCCCCAAATCCAGGACACCCAGAACGTGGACACCTAGACCCCAAATCCTGGATACCCAGAGCATTAACATGCAGACCCCAGACCGGGGCTACCCACCATCTGGCCAACTGGGAGGGGGTACAATTGTCCAATAATGACTATTAGGACCCTAGGTTGGGTTGGGGACCAGTACCATCTGTGATAGTAAGGGGGGGTTGGCCTTCTAGTTCGGCGTGGCCAGCATCCCAGACATCATTGGTGGACCAGATGACTACTATAATGCTGGGAGGAAGCCAAGTAGCCAACGAGAGGCGGAAGAGAACCGTCTAGGGGCCTGCAGCCTGTAGTAACCATTGGTAGGCCAGAAGCCCAGAAGAATACTTGGAGAGGGAGAAGCATCCTGCACCGTCTGCTCAGTCACCCAGTGGGGGGGCATCCAAGTCTTCCCATTACCGCCTGTCACTCACTGCTCTGCCAACACAGCGTTAAATATCCAGAAAACCCCCCCCCCCCCCACCCACAAACCATCACATTAATCCAACATGATTGGTGGTGTGTGTGTGAGTGCAAATGTGTAGGAGGGAGGAGGCTTGTGCTTTCTTTAAAATTCTTCTATTTTCTTCCAGTTTCTTTTTAAATTATTTATATTCTTTCGTTGGCGGTTTGGCGAGATGTGGCGGGTGTCCGACGCTCTTTTTTGTTCAAAACAAATTAGGCGGGAACGTTTCAGCGGAGTGAGACGTGTCCCCTCGCCCGGGCCCAGAAACCCCTCAGTTTATTGTTATAAATGGATGACTCTGAATGAACATTTTCCATAAATTGAGCTGCTGCTTCCATTTATGACCATCTAAAATATCCTCGGAGGGCAATAAGCCGGGAAGGGTGGATTATAATAGAAAAGTTGAAAAGTCTGAAAGTCTGAAATCTGAAATCCATCATCGTTCGTACCACAGGAGAGGGGAATAACGTGGAGAAGAAGATGCCACCCAAGTTAAAGCAGGGGAGGATTTAGTTCGTTTTAGCTCCTTTTGATGTTTTCGAATATACTTTGTATTGCTATCGAACACAAGGCTATCTAACAAAATGAATGATAATGATAGGGTGTGTTATCTTATGATTGGTTATGTAATGTATGTAATATGCTGTAAGCTGTTATTTTATGTTGTTTTACCTGTATAATATAATGTCATGTAGTACCGTATCCTAAGGTTATCCAGGATTTATGCAGGAATAGTATTAGTGTAGTAGTATTGTATCAGCATATATTTATTATTTGTATTCGAGCCAGTTCTGTCTTCTTCGTCCCTCTGATAAATGGACCGCTTGCTAGAGAGAATGCTAATGGTTGCTAACAGTCAGAGATGTACAGTGAGCATCGATTCGTCACAACAAACAAAATGAATTAGAAATTAGGGATGGCAAAACATACGTCATCTGAATGATAAAAAAAAACAACGTTATTTGCAAAGAATAACAAAAAGTGACGTGAATTATTTTTGTGTGGCATAATTTTTGTGATTCAATTGGAAATAAATCACTTTCTCATGGGTTAAGTTCCCCAAAAAGAATTTCACTGGGTAATAATACAACGACGAATCAAGCATACGAAGATGAAATCCTTCTTCATACAGCTGACCATTTAAAACACCTAATTGTCAACCAGAAGCAGACTACTTGACATTCCCACCGAGTCCTATACACAGAATAATAATCCACAGCCGATCAGCATATGAAGAGAGAGAGATCATCTCTCAAAGTCCAATGATAAAAAAACCATGAGATGCAAATGAAAAAAGTTTGGATTTTAAACCAAAAGTGACCCAAAAAAATGACTAACACTTCCATATCACTAGTTATGTCACAATATCTATAAAGAACGAATCCCTGGCATTGTATAATTATGTTAAGAGAAGGATCACCTTTCATACTCCAAACCACTATCAGGGGGAAAAACAACAGCAGACTTATAGAATTCCCACATCGCCTTAAAACAATGTCTACTAAGAATAATACGCCACAGGACATTTTATCTGAGTTGTGTGGGGCCGATCGGCATTCTTATCTAGGTGAGAGTGGGGGGAAAAAGTCTTATCGATAAAACCTTGCCCGAGTCGAGGCAGCCAGCGGGGTCTGGGTTCATTATGAGTCCTGGTTCTCTGGGAGAACAATATTGTTCTGGGGTTTGGCCGGACCCAAAGGCAGGCGGCTGGACCGACTCCACCTCACACGGTCCTACCTGCCCCCACAACAAACCGACGGACAGCCCTCTCTGTGTGTCTGTATTACTTACTTTTATTCTTTTTCCTTACTTTCTATCACTCTCCATCTCCAATCATTCTTCTATCTAATACTTATATCCTCTCTCTTTGTCTATACTTTCAAACCCGTCTCTCCCTCTCACCTCTCACCTTCTCACTCTGCCCTTATCATCTAATCTCTGGCTCCAAATCCTCATTTGGCCTCTTTAGTCTCGCTGGCTCACTTTTGATTCTGTCTCTCTCACACTCTAACTTTTGTTCTACCTCGGTTTCTCACTCCCTTCTCACTCTCTCTCTCTGTCATCAGCTCCTAACCACACTCTGTCCCACTCCACTCTTCCCGCTCTCACAAACGCTTGATTCTCTCTCCTTAAATCGTTCTCTCTTTTACTATTAACTAAATTCTTTCCGTCTCCGTCTCCCTTTCTCTTTATCTTCGTATCTCTCTTCCCCCCCCCCCACTCTCTCTCTGTATCCTCAGTGTCTCTCTCTCTCATGCTGGTCTTGTTCCGGAGGCCAGTAGCCTGTTCCCTAACAGGGTGCATGGGGTTCTGACAACAGAGTTCAGAGTGATGGCTGAGATGAGGGGGGGGGGGGGGGGGGTAGCTGGGAGGTAGATTTTGGGGGGCGGGGGGCAGGGGGGGAAGGTATATACAGCCATACCCTTCTCCGTTACATCCCAGAGGAATCCCGTTCCGGTTCCCTTTCACAAACAACCCGAGGACCGTCGCGCCGGATGTGGCGGGGTCGGGGGGTTTTTGGCTTCAGGCATTGAAGCCAAAATAAAGAAACGAGGGTCTGCAAGCCAAACCGAGCAGAGTGTCTACGGGCAGCCTGAAGGCAGAGGTTGGGGTCCAGAATGAACACACACAGGACAGGGAGACCTACCGGGGATGGGAGGGTACACAGTAGCCTGTCTACTGTCTGTTTTACTTTAGCTGTCTGGCTAGCTGTCTGGCTAGCTGTCTGGCTAGCTGTCTGGCTAGCTGTCTGGCTAGCTGTCTGGCTAGCTGTCTGGCTAGCTGTCTGGCTAGCTGGCTGGCTAGCTGTCTGGCTAGCGGTCTGACTAGCTGTCTGGCTAGCTGTCTGGCTAGCTGTCTGTCTAGCGGTCTGTTTAGCTGTCTGTCTATTTGTCTGCCTAGCGGTCTGTTTAGCTGTCTGTCTATTTTTCTGTCTAGCGGTTTGTTTAGCTGTCTGTCTAGTTATATGTCTAACTGTGTGTCTTTCGGCCGTCTGTATGTCTGACTAACCGACTGTATGCCTGGTTTGACCGATTGCCAGTCAAGTCATTCACAGTTGGTCTGTCTGTCTATCAACCTTTCCATCACCCTACAGTTTCTCCACACAAACATCCCAGAGGAGGGTGCTGTTAAGTGAGCGATTGCAGCCTGGCATATACACATCGCGGTAACAAACTATTCATATCTCTTCCACAAGGTGAACCACTGATAAGTAGGAGGCATGCCTGTTAGCAGGCACAATGCGTTTCCCAGAACGCCACCTCAACCACAGACCAAGCTATCGTATGTTATCCGCGCAGCGGCGCTGTCACTAGCCGTGACGCGCCAGGGGTCTGAGGTGGCGGGCGGCGCGGGTCATTAAGAGACCCCGCCGTGTCCGTAAGCCAGCCGCGACCGGCGCACAAGATCCAAGACAGGGAACCCGACACCCAATCAGAGGAGCCCAGGAAAACACACACATGTTCCCGGGGAAAGACGAGAAGCAGCTGCTGTGAGCTGGCTACCACCCAGCCACCCCCCCCTTCCCCCCAAACCTCGCCCACCCCCCCTTACCCTGTGTCCCCCGACTCCCCCCTGGCACGAGTAGAACCCTGCAAGGGGGGGGGGGGGGGGGGGGGGGGTTGAAAACCGCCATGATTTGAATGTGAGATTCAGGGAATTCACACCTCATCGGTCCGCGGGTCAGCCCGCAGAATCAGGGATAGAAAACGAAGATGAATTTCAATGAGCCGAAACGCACGGCAGTGGTGGAGTGGGTTTCCTGGCTGGCTGCGGCAGCGCGATGGGTCAGGGTTAGATTAGCAGTGTGTAAGCAAAGCTCATACCGGGATTGGAACCGCTGGGCCCGCGATAGATGTCGCAGTGGGGCCTGTGTTCACCTCGAAACCCCCAACATGCACTCGAACCCTGCGGTATTACTCCACAATATATATTTTTCAATAAGTAGAAGAGAGACAGAGAGAGAGGGAGAGGGAGAGGGAGAGCGGAGAGCGAGAGCGAGAGCGAGAGCGAGAGCGAGAGAGAGAGAGAGAGAGAGAGAGAGAGAGAGAGAGAGAGAGAGAGAGAGAGAGAGAGAGAGAGAGAGAGAGAGAGAGAGAGAGAGAGAGAGAGAGAGAGAGAGAGAGAGAGAGAGAGAGAGAGAGAGAGAGAGAGAGGGAGAGTGAGAGAGAGAGCGAGAGAGAGAGAAGAGAGAGAGACGGCGACGGTCTGTAATCCCTCCCTTCTTTATCTTACTCGCCTTATCTCCAGTGTACCTTTACTCTCTCTTCATCGCTCCATCTTCTCTGCCCTTTAAAATTACTTCATGCTCCCTAACCCTCTCCCCTTTTTTTCTATATTTGCTTTCTGTTTGTCTACATATTTTTTTGGTTTCACCCTCTGTTTCACCCGTCCTCCCAATCTCTTACTCTCTCACTCTCCTCCATTATTGATCTTTCTCTCTTCCCTCTCCTTCTGTCACCTTTCTCCATCCACCTCTCCTCCTCATCTCCCTCCATCTTCCTACCCGTCCTCTCCTCTCCTCCCCCCCCCCGCCATCTCTCCTTCTCCTCACCCCTCCTCCTTTGCCATTCCTGTAAAGGTTGGCATCCTTGTGGTATACGCCGACTCTCTTGACTCTGCTGCTCTCTCCTCTCGCCTGCCAGCACATACATACCTTGTTTTAGACGTCTTTATTCATTCCAACAGGATTTATTTGAAAACTCCTCATTTCCTTTGCTTTTGTCTCGCAAGGACAGACATCCTGCAACCCGTAATCCCCCGGGGGCCGACCACAGTGCTGACCTTCCCTGATGGGATGGGGGGGCGGGGGGGTGTCTTAGGCTGGACTGGTGGGGGGAAGGGGTAATATTGACAAGAGGACGACTGGAGACAGAGCTGCAGGGACCAAAGAGAACCCTTTCATCTGCATGGACAGACAGGTAATATTACCTGTCTGTCCATGCAGACAGGGGTCTCTCAGCCCCTTTAAGTCAGGCCACTGCGGGTCTTTAATGTGCAAGGAATCAGGACAGCTGTCCCATCCTCTCTTCATCGGGGCAGAATGGCTCACCTGGCATCTGGATAGAGGCTCGCTGTTTTGATCCTCGGATCAGGCATGGAGTCTTTGAGCAAGGCACCTAATAAGACCGGCCTAATCCAAGTAGGCTGTTGTCTGGCCACGGTTGACTCTGGTGTATGTATGTATGTATGTATGTATGTATGTATGTATGTATGTATGTATGTATGTATGTATGTATGTATGTATGTATGTATGTATGTATGTATGTATGTATGTATGTATGTATGTATGTATGTATGTATGTATGTATGTATGTATGTATGTATGTATGTATGTATGTATGTATGTATGTATGTATGTATGTATGTGTGTGTGTTTGTGAGGTTGAGGTGTAGATTTGAGTAACTGGCTATGTACAGGCCGTCTAACAATCTCACAGAACAAATTTGATCCGTCTGAACATTTATTAGCACATGCAGTGAGCACCAAAGAAAAAAAACATGAACGATAGAAAACAACAAGATGAAGTATGGTTGAGCTTATTTTATGTGTGTGTGTATATGTGTGTGTGTGTGTGTGTGTGTGTGTGTGTGTGTGTGTGTGTGTGTGTGTGTGTGTGTGTGTGTGTGTGTGTGTGTGTGTGTGTGTGTGTGTGTGTGTGTGTGTGTGTGTGTGTGTGTGTGTGTGTCTCTGTGTGCGTGTGTGCGTGCGTGCTCGCGGGTGATCTGGCAACGATCAGGTATTCCGCACGCCCACAGCACCTAGTTTTTGTGTTTGCGTTGAGCCATCAGCCAATCTGCGAGCGGTTTCCCGGCCAAACCCAAACACACGGAGCTGACAGATGAAAGAGACGCCAATTAAGTGAGAAAACAACTCGCTGGTGTCGGAAAAGACCAAATCGGGAGGAGATCCAACGGACTCTGCTGCCGATATCTACAGACGGAAGACAGGAAGACTCTGTTCTCCTCTCAGACAACAGAGACAACGTTGTGAAAGAGTCAAAGGGTCCTGAGAGAATGAATGCAGAACTACGCCTGAATTGATTTCCCCGATTTTATTCCGCCTCTTTAGGGCAATTATACATAAATAAGGTGGAAAGGAATGGTTTCCATTTTGAAACAGCATTATTCTTGCTGGCGTTTTACGCTCCACGTCTCGCCGGCGTCCAGGGTTGGACGGTGGCTGATGGATAGGGGGTTCGGGGTTGGGGGGTTGGGGGTTTGGGTTTGGGGGGGGGGGGGGATTGTTTGGTGGCCGCCACTACGCTTAGAGGAAGATTGCTACCAGATGAGAGTAGTTTCAGAAAGCAAGGCAGAGCCGACCCCCAACTCCCCTATCCCCCTATCCCCCCACCTCCACTCTTTTCTTCTGAATGAAGCTGTTTCTTCGTCTCTGCGCGCCGCCCGGGCGTTTTTATAGGACGGCAGAGCAGGACGAAGAACATGGGTGGCACACGGGTGTCACTCCAAATCTCTTTCTCCAAACAGTTCCAGGGGTACTGGCCGTCGAGTTGTATCCGCCGGGGACGTAGGAAAACGCTCAGATAGAGGGACTACAGTCCTCGTGACTCCGTCTACTCTTGGACGTGATTCATGGTTTTTATTGGAGCTATTTTGGTTTTTTTGACATCGGGGCCTGGGAGACATTTATACACGGACCAAATAACAATAAAGTTAACCCCCGGGCCAGGTTAACTGGTGATTTGAAGCTGGTAGTAACACAATTTGAAGTGGCCTATTTTAAAATAGTCTGTTTTAATGGCCAATGAATCATGCATTTCCTTCTTTTAACCCACCGAATTCTACCTATTCAACATTTTCTTGTGCAAGCTTGAAAATAACAATCTCTAAATTTTGAATCCTTCCCTCGCCTACGTAGAGGTCAAAGACAAACACGGGCATGTCGTATCAATTATGCCCACCAACTTCCATTAGTCTACTGCTCTCTGCTTCTTTCTGGCGTAAAGAATCCGGTGGGAACCGGTTTACTAAGTTAACGCGTGGATACTGATAAACCTGCCACCTCTTTTCATTTGTCAGTTTGACGAGTTCACACCATGTTTATCCAGCTCAGTCCCCGTTCTCCAAACACACACGACAGCCCCTCGCTTTCACAGAGTTGGGGGGCCTTTTAAATCTGGGGTCTCAATCTAACAGGGCCTTTGTGCACCAATCCGTTACAACTTATGTTGCGAAGTGGAACTAATGATTAAACGTTTTGGGAATCTGGCCCACAGAACCACTCAGCAGTCCTCTCAGCAGAGCTACCGGGGTCCTGTCCAAACACGTTATTGAAATGGCCAGCCAATGAAAATTATGTTTGTGCTTGAAGGCCACATGACATCTGACATCTGTAACAGTACATGGTGATCTGGCGTCCTTTCTATCGATCTGTCACATAGATAGATGGCTGAATAGGTACTGCGGCATTATAGATTGAAGGAATGATAGATAGATGGATGGATGGATGGAGATGGAGAGAGAGAGAGAGAGAGAGAGAGAGAGAGAGAGAGAGAGAGAGAGAGAGAGATAGAGAGAGAGAAGAGAGAGAGAGAGAGAGAGAGAGAGAGAGAGAGAGAGAGAGAGAGAGAGAGAGAGAGAGAGAGAGAGAGAGAGAGAGAGAGAGAGATAGATAGATAGATAGATAGATAGATAGATAGATAGATAGATAGATAATGATTACAGTAGACAGATAGATGGGACGGACAGACGGACTGACATACAGACAGAAAGACATTTTTCACAACGCAAAATATATCATTTCATCCAAACACTTAAATTAATCAACAACTTATTAGTATCTTAATCTTCCCACTCCTCTGACAGCCTCTGAATGGTAATATCTGTTCCCATTAACACATAACCTCGCCCGGGGCCAGAGCCTCCTGCATGATGGCTGAGACGACACGACGCAGAATAAAACACTGATGTTCCCATTTGTCATTCCTCTAAATCGATAGCACTGCTTGTAGGTGTATATCCGGCCTATTCATCTCCCAGCTCCTCAGGAGTACCGATGGTAGGCGGAGAGGGCGAGAACAGGACATCACGTAGCAAGCCATCGCACCCGTCCACGCGTTTCAGTTTCCAGACAGGAGGAGAGTGAACCCGGTACACCCCCCACCCACCACCCCCCGGAAAGAGCAGAGCTAGAGAGCAGCCCATCCAGCTCGGCACATGTCACACCCCCCCCCTGTGGCTTTGATAACTATAGGTTTCATTTCCTCCCATCGTCTATTCATCGTACGGTCACCCGGTGTTATGAAGAGCCGACGCCGAGGAGAAGATCTCCTTGTTGTGTTTTCTCGGCGCACAGGCTGGGTGCGTTTCGTGAAGCATCAAAACATCTCAACTAATCTGATTACTGCTCATGGAGGACAAAAATCCAAAACAGGCTCCACAGGGGGTATGTTTCACAGCAGAACAACATGTAAGATGCAGTAATCTCCTTAATATGCATAAATACAACCACTCAAGTCCAAATATTTTTCCGGTGAACTCAATTTGAAGAAGCCAGGATGCAGCCTATCTCCCACCTTTCCCCTAGCTTTCCCTCTGGTTGCTCCCAGATGACATCCCGATAAATCCAGCTCTGTCAGCTGCTCTGTGAAGCACGATAAAGTCCACCTCGCCTAGGGCCCGGGGACGCCAGCGGTTTGAGAGATGTTGTCTTCGCCTGAGAGCAGTGCATTGCTCAGGGATTTGGTATTTTCTACTATGGGTTTACGTTCTGACGTTATATACATGGACAGGTGTGTTAGAAATTCTCGGGGTGCTTCCAGCCTGCTTGTCTAAGTCCCGGCTCCCTTGGAAATCAAACTAAGATAAGGGAAACGACAGGAAGTCGGGAGAACTTTTGTAGAAGTTAGTTAGTTATTTAAGGCAAGCTCTGTGTCTTTTTCGATTTGTTTTACTTTTATGCCACAGGTGTAGCAGAACTCCAGTTCAGGTTTACAGGTCAAAGTTCAGATTCTCGGAGACGGTATGGACTCGCTGCCGCAGAGCAATTGTATTCAGGGCTACAGGGTTTCTCAACGCCAGACTCAGGGGCTACCAGAAGAAACATGGGGAATTGTGGTGAAGGAAACCCCAGAAACCCTCTTTGTATCCCCACTATCTCCTCATCTCAACCCCCACACTTTTTATGGTCTTCCCAGTTGAAAGTGAACCATTAAAAGTAGTGTATATTTTCCCATTTACTTACTAACAAACAGACCGACATGCACACACACGCACGCACGCACACACACACACACATACACACACTCTTGCACATACTCGCATGCTCACGCACCTACCAACTCACACACATTCGGTATCTCACCCTCACACACACTCACTCAGTCATAGACACTCTCACACTCCCTCACCCATTCCTTCACTCACTTACTCACTCATGCACATACTCCCTCATTGAAACTCAATCTCCCTCATTCGTTCCCTCACCCACTTGCTGACAAACACACACACACACACACTCACTCACTCTTCACGCGTACACACATACAAGGACAGGCATAGGCAAAAACACACAGACAAAAGCACACAGGCACACACAACACACAATCAGTAGAGGTATAAGCTCTGCCGAATATCAGATGGTGTTCATGAACATGACCTCCTCTCTCTCTCTCTCACACACACATAAAGCGACACATAGAGAAAAACAGGAACACAAAAACACATAGAGACACTGAGAGAAGGAAAAGAAGGGAGAGAGAGACACACACAGATAAAGAGAGGGAGAGGCTGTCTCTCTCTCTAACAAACACACACACACAAAGACACAGAGGAAGAGGGAGAGCGGGAGAAAAAGAGAGAGGTACACACACCCAGAGATACAGAGAAACAGAGAGAGAGAGAGAGAGAGAGAGAGAGAGAGAGAGAGAGAGAGAGAGAGAGAGAGAGAGAGAGAGAGAGAGAGAGAGAGAGAGAGAGAGAGAGAGAGAGAGAGAGAGAGAGAGAGAGAGAGAGAGAGAGAGAGAGAGAGAGAGAGAGAGAGAGAGAGAGAGAGAGAGAGAGAGAGAGAGAGAGAGAGAGAGAGAGAGAGAGGTAGCTTGGCGCTAGGTCCCGGGCAGTCAGACAGCTCGGTGGTGGTGGGGGGGCCCCTCTGTGGTGGGGGGCCTCTGAAGGGCCCCTCCTTCTCCACTGGTGGGGATAAACCCAGGAGTGTGGCGCCTCTGAGGTTAGCCTCACTCAAACGCTTAGCTCCATCATTAGCCTATTTTTATTCCAAACCCCCGTTCCTCCCTCCTCTTCCGTGCTTCTGACTTTCTTTCTTGCCGTGACCAACTAAACTCTGCTTACTACTACACCTCCTCCTACACCATTCTTCTATACTTTTTTAGATGTGTTTCAGATGCCGACCAGAAAGGACACCATTCTTTTTACCAATATATCACAATATTACATAATCCTAATGTTTCTTATTTGTCTTCATTTGTTTTTTTTTACATTTTGTCTCTGGTTCATTCTAAATTAATAACCTAGACAACCCATTGTTCCTTTTGTCCTGTATATTTATAATGTGTTCACCTGTATATACTGTATTACGAATGACACTTCAGGATACAAATAGTAACAGAAAATTACACCATTTTATCACTGTTAGTAACTCTTCTGCTTCCAAAATCGATTTACTGCTTTTCCTTGAAAAAGACCTGGAACAAATTACTTGGTTTAGATAACGATACCTTAAAGCTGAAATCAACCAGAAAGTCCCTTTAGCAAACATGAAGTCAAGTAAAAAAACATACACCAGGCTTATGGCCGGCCAAACACATGACCTGATCCCAACTTGTAATCTCTCAAATGTTCTAACACACTGCACACACCGAACACATACACACATCAGTCCCCCCCCCCCCACCCCACCACACCTACCCCACCAACACACCACACGCTACTCACATCACTACGCTCACTTAACACACACACAGCATGTTATCTTTCTCTCAGTTTACCAAGAACACACAGAAGAGAGGAAATCCCAGTGTGTGTGAGAGCGAGAGAGAGAGAGAGAGAGAGAGAGAGAGAGAGAGAGAGAGAGAGAGAGAGAGAGAGAGAGAGAGAGAGAGAGAGAGAGAGAGAGAGAGAGAGAGAGAGAGAGAGAGAGAGAGAGAGAGAGAGAGAGAGAGAGGAGAGAGAGAGAGAGAGGAGAGAGAGAGAGAGAGAGAGGAGAGAGGAGAGAGAGAGAGAGAGAGAGAGAGAGAGAGAGAGAGAGAGAGAGAGAGAGAGAGAGAGAGAGAGAGAGAGAGAGGGGGTGAGAGAGAGAGAGAGAGAGGGGGGAGAGAGAGAGAGGAGAGAGAGAGAGAGAGAGGGGGAGAGAGAGAGAGAGAGAGAGAGAGAGAGAGAGAGAGAGAGAGAGAGAGAGAGAGAGAGGGGGAGAGAGAGAGAGAGAGAGAGAGAGTGTGAGAGAGAGAGAGTGAGAGTGAGAGTGAGAGTGAGAGCGTGAGAGCGAGAGCGAGAGCGAGAGCCAGAGCCAGAGCCAGAGAGCCAGAGAGAGACAGAGACAGAGAGAGAGACAGAGAGAGAGAGAGAGAGAGAGAGAGAGAGAGAGAGAGAGAGAGAGAGAGAGAGAGAGAGAGAGAGAGAGAGAGAGAGAGAGAGAGAGAGAGAGAGAGAGAGAGAGAGAGAGAGAGAGAGAGAGAGCGAGAGGGAGAAGCCTCTGTCGTGTATTCTAAACCTCCCTGTATATCAGTGAAGTGGACGTTTTAGCAAGACCACAAGTGATTCTAACCAGCTAATGCTGCGCCTTCAGTCACCTCACGTCCACCGTGCTCCGGTTGGCGAGGTATACGAGGAGGGGGTCGCGGTCCCCCCACCCCCCATTCTGAAGGCAGCTGTCCTCCGGTATGGCCGGGCCCCGGTGGCTACAGATGCTGGCCTGTTTTGTGCCATGAGACCCCTCTATAGGCGCACATTGTGGCCAATCCACCATCTTGGCAACAACAGGCGAAGGGAACGAAGAAAAGGCGCCAGGGATGGTTGACTGTGTGGCGGGACCGTCGCATTGGCATTAACGCCCAGGGGAAACAAAAAGAGCAGGGGGTATCGCCGCGCCGACGGGGCCCTCGGTTGGGGCCTCTCGGGGCTCATTAGGGGCCGATCGCTAGGGCTGTGGAATGGGGAGAAAGGGTAACGTCGGGGCATTCATGGTGCGCCAATGGTTGGAAGAAAGAAGGAGAGAAAGCAAGGAGGAAGGGAAAAAAACATTCTGTAAACATTTGCTCTATTGAGTTGGGTTGGAGCGCTTGAAAAATGAGAGGATGATTATAGGTGTTAATGGATTAATATGGAACCGCGGTGGTGGTGGCTCGGTGAGGCAACTTCTCAAGCGATCGCTTCAGGGACCTTTAATGGCGGAGAGGAGAGTTGTTGAAATGGTTTAGGAATAATCTGCGCTGACTTTCCTTACAAAACCAACTCTGCATTTTAGCGGGGGGAAGTCAATACAAGGTATTCTTGGATGCCGTGATGCTTTGAATTCATTTAAATATTTGACTCCATTGAATAAATCTGAGGAAATGGGGTATCAAGTTTATCTATGATGGCTTCCCACCAGAGCAAGGCACCTTGCAACTGCTGTTTCCATGGATATATTAAAGCATAAAAATGGGCCATAGAGGAGAATAATTGCCAATCTCCACACGGATAAAAAAGGCAACTTTTATTATGATTATTCTTGAAAGAAATGTGAAAAATCAAAACCTCAGCTTTAGTTTGAAACGGCATGAGCTAGCAATTTCCTCTGCATCAGCCAGCGCCGCGCCCCGCTAACGTAGCGCTAGCTGAGGAGCACCAGAGTAGCGCTAGAGTAGCACTACTAGCGCAGCAGCGCCGCGTTCCGCTGGCTTCTGAAAGTCGCACCACATCTGAAGATCTCTTGGACCGCAGTGAGGATCGGAAACTAATCTACCGGCCCGATGTCTTGGGCGCACGCTACCGCCAGCCAATCACACAACTCTTTCCAGGCAGAGGGAGTTGGTCAGGGGGGGGGGGGTTGGAGGGATCTCTGACGTCACATGGCTAATCTCTCGAGGCCGTGCCACCCAGGTCTAAGGGCGAACATGCTAAATCCCGCTCCCCCTCCACCACTCTTTTCAGGGGCTAGCACCATCACACTATTACACTAATGAGAGCCATTACAGAAATCTGCGGTCGGACTTCACAGTAGAAGCCAGTAGCGGCGGGAAAAAATATCCTACTGTTGCTGCTAAAAGGCGGAATCATAATGGAAAAAATAGAAGTTGTCCGACTGTTGGACGGAGGCTCACAGCCCTGGCCGGGCACAAAGTCACCCGACGATGGAAAACAATCGGTGGTGCTGTGTGTTGTTCACATATGTGGAGTAGGCCTCCTGTGGAAAATGGTATGATTCATAATCAACGCTAAATCCCCCAGAGGGGGCATGTCTCCGGGAAATGGCCAGACCACTTTGGTGCTACTTCTTTAGCCGCCGAGGAACCTTAGCTGGCGGGGGAGCCCTCAGCGGGATAATATTACAACATAGTCGTGGGCTTCGGAAAGGAAAAAAACACTGAAGAAAAAAGCGAACACAAGGCACTCGGAGAAGCATTAACTCTTAAGTACTCCAACGACCACAGCCTTGCCTAAAGGGAAGCCTTAATCACCTTAACGTGGTTTTAGGGTGGCCAGGGGGTGAAGGTAGGAAAATACCAGGTGTTTCTCAATGTGACATATATAAACTGTTTAATAAAGGTCATTAAATAAATTTGTTTTATTAATCAGGCTCAACATCATACGTCTATACCTGTTGGCTGTTGTTTAATTTAATTACAGCCAACAGGTATAATTTGCAAGTAGCATATCCTGTACATGAATGTTTTGTTATTATATTATACATCTTACCTTATTAACTTCATCTGACCTTACCTTACCGTACACTATATTTTATTACCTCACCTTCATCCTACCTTGTCCACTTCATTCCAGTGTGCAAGACTCGCTTGGTATCTCCAGGTCAATTTCAGAGGAGCTTCTTTCACCCTGAATCTGTGGGCTGTGAAGGAGATCAGGCCATTCTGACAGAACCGGAGTATTGCATCAACATCATCCACTACACACGGACACACCTGCGGTCTCTGTGCCAGTCCTGTTTACCCAGACATTCCCTTTACGTAACCGTTCTGCCTCATCCCATCAACTTAGGCTAGCCCCCCCCCGACACAGAGGTCCACAAGCAGGACGGACCTCATGGCCTACCAAGACTAACTTAGCTCCCGTCCACATATAGTAGAAGTCGTGTGTGTTTGGGCCGACCGTCCAGGCGAATCCGGCGCATCCGGTGCCCGAAACCTCACTTTTCTGAAACCATGTCCCAGGGTGGTATAAAATAAATCCGGACCTATGCGGTTTCATGTTAGTTTTCGTGTGGACGCCTGAAACGCAAACGATGACGTCGTCGCCCCACCTCTCGACCCTCTAGCCTTAGTGATTGGCTAGCCAAAATAAGCTAAAAAGGATTACGGACAGACACGTACACCAAATCTATTTAGATCCACCCCGAAGCACTACCAGGAGGTACACGGACTGTATGTTTGTAAACAGCGCGAGGGCTTTATGTGCATACGAGTTCTGTAGCGGAAGCAGTGAGGGGTACTGGAATGTGTACTACAGCGTTTTTGCAGCTCGATTTTTTTTTACAGAGATATACCTGAACCGCATAAACAAAAGACGATTGTTTTGTGTGGACGGGGCCTAAGTTACTTAGATAAACTCATCTGGTTTATCTTGTTTTTGTTTTCGTCCAGAAACACATTGTTGAGGCACTGCAAACAAACTGCAAGGCCAAGGCACAAACACAGCGTTCTGTTAAAATAACTTTCACGCTACGTCTTACTCCACGGCACAAACAACTAACATGATCTCATAATAAAACTTGGAATGTGTATAATGCTTACACCAAATAATGAATTCCTGTCGTTTCAAGCCAACTCACTGCTCATTCAACACCATAGGCTAGTTTGTATCTTTGATTAAATAACCAATATAATCAGAGCTCTTCCGGATGGTTGCAACGTAACACAAGATGTTGAACACAGGCATTTGGCACGTACGTGCCAAGAGATACGCTGGGGAGCTAGAAAGAGATTTCAGCAAGCAAGGTACTGGAGCCAGGCATTGAGAGGATGCAGGTTCAGATTAACTCTGTTTTCCTGTATCCATTTTCTATGCTAGCGGAAAATAATCACACAGGCACTTT
>OLKM01000001.1:272058-307622 GCA_900291075.1 Melanogrammus aeglefinus
GGGTTGTGCCAGAGAGCCAGAGGCGAGACAGGCGTGATGGAGGTGCTGGCTGACGGAGCCAACACAAAGCTTCAGGATGGTTCAAAGAACAGGTGAGTGGACCTCAGCAGATGACAGACATACCGCAGCAGCAGAAAGGATGTCCCGGTTCCCTCCAGCCCTAAGGAGAAGAACCCGATGCAAGCTCCTTTACTGTTCCGACCCTCAATCTTCATCATGAAGACACAAACGTGAAGTAGTGTCTCTCTGAAGAGTTTTCCCAAACCAGAGGTCTGGATTTCAGTTGTCTTAATAAAATAACTTCAGAACTGTAAAGTGAGCTGTTGGTATGTGTGTGTTTGTGTGTATGTGTATGTGTGTGTGTGTGTGTGTGTGTGTGTGTGTGTGTGTGTGTGTGTGTGTGTGTGTGTGTGTGTGTGTGTGTGTGTTTGATCGACCTGTCTTATTGAACTCTTGGGTGCTGTATCTTTTCAAATGGTGTCAACAACAAGTTATTATTTTCTTTCTTTTTTGGCCTTGACGCAACGAGTATTCAGAGCGGACATCACGATCGATGAGCAACTTTTTATGCTCACAGACACGTGCCGATAGACAAAATGATGAGCACACACTCACACAAGCAGACACACACACACACACACACGCACACACACACACACACACACACACACACACACACACACACACACACACACACACACACACACACACACACACACACACACACACAAACACACACACACACACACACAAACAAATGTTCATCCACAAACAAACACACATGCCCATACACCCACAAGCGGGCACTTTCAGACAGCTATATACAACCACAGGCGCACATGCGCTTCCACCTGCCCACACATACATGTGCGCATGCAAATGTTCACCCACACACACACACCCAGCCACACCAACACACACATACCCCACACACACTCATGGTCTTTTACATCTCCAACCCAACGTCGGTTCATTAGCCTGAGACCACATCACAGGGTGGGGGGTTGGGGGGAGGTGGTGGGGTTCTGCTCCCCTGTAGACCAGCTTTAGTTCATTATGACCTCAAGACCCTGGCACCCCACCACTACCACCACCACCACCACCACCACCACCACCACCACGCTACAATCTAAACAAAGACCTGGCCTTTAACACACTCTCCAACCAAATTAGCCGGCTATTGATGAAACACACACACATACACACGCACACATGCAGTGCTAATTAGCTCCTAATGCTACACAGAATAATCTTTTAAATCACCTGAAGACACCAGAGACTGCCCACGCTAGCCTAGGCTGTCTGCCTCCCAGCAAAAGCCAAGGCTGTTTTTCTTCCAGCGCTAGACTGCCTGTCTCCCAGCGGCAGCTGGGTTAAAAGTGAACAGAATACTTATATTGGCTCTCGGAGATTCATGAATGGGGGAATAAATGAAAGACACAAATTCAATAGGCACTATTTCTGTAGACAGTGCTTTCCAGTGCCATACCATCCATTCCACTCTCTGGGGTCCAGTCGCCACCAGGACCCCACAAGTACACCGCGGATCGAAATGCACAAGGGAAAAGCAATCATCACATAACCATAGAGAAAGTACTCCTATCTGAGGCTGTTTGCATGCTACTTCCTCTCTCCCAAGGGGTGGAGATAAGACATGATGCGGGGGGGCTGTGCATGGAGAGGGGGGCGACAGGGACCACCTTGTCGGAGGCGTGAGACTGCAGTCTGCGGGGCGTGTGGATCGGGGTGTGGTGGAGCCTAGCAGTCTGAGGCCAGAAGATGCAGCGTCAGCTGGGCCACAGGGAGGACCTCGACTCTCCCCCCCCCCCCCCCCCCCCCCCCCCCAAGGCCTCCCGCGCTGGGTGGCTCATTCCCAGCTCCCTCTTCTGTCTCCGTTCTGTCTGCGCTCTTCTTTTTCTCGCCCTGTCTCACCTCTTCTTCTCTTTCCCTCTCCCTCCGCTCTTCCTCCTCTCCTCTGTCTTCCTCCGCTGTCTCTCGTCTCTCCCCGGCTCCGAGGTCCATCTCATTCATCACTATGTCTCTCATCCCTCACTTGTTTTTCTGATTCTGTGTACTCTCTTTTGGATTCACTGAATCATTTGTTCCAAACGACGCTCTTATGCTTTTTCCTATTTATCTCTTTCTCGTTTGTCACTTTCACTTAACTATGCTTTTGTCTTTTGCTTTACAACGATTTTCTTGTTTTTTTCTCTCTCTTCTCTCTTTCTTTCTCTCCATCTCTCTCCTGCCTTCCTCTCTCCTCCACCCGTCCGTCCCTAATTTACCACCATCTCCCCCTCGCTTTTCTGCTTCATGGACTCTTTCTCCACTTGATTTACGCCATTTACTTACCATTCTTCTCATCATCTCACTTGCATCATCCTACATCTCCCTTCTCTTTACTATCTATCCCTCCCTCTCTCTCTTCCTGATAACTACATTTTATTCAGCCTGGGAGTGTTCAGTGGATAAGCTGCCATGTTCGAAGGAGCTGACTGGATTTGTATTTTAGCAGAAAGAACGACACGATCCGCCACAGCATGACTAGCACTAACAAGTGCTGCTAACCCTCACTGTTGACAGTACTATCCTGATGGGCTTCAATACACAGAGCCCACGGAGTAGATAGCTGCTACGGCTAGCCGTAGCAGCATGGGTGCGTCACATGGGTGCGTGGTGTGTGTGGACACATGGCTCATCATGTCTGGTCTGCTGCTTCCACCAAGCCCCCTTTGGTGAAACCATTTGGTGGATAAATCAACTTCCTCCAGACCAACTGAAACCAACAACCAATTCCCTTTCCCTCCACCGCCTTTGCCAAGTGGATCTAAATATCCATACTAGTAATTAATCGTATAATACTGTTACAACTTCTACTTCTAAGACTACAACTACTCTTGCTGCCATTACGACCACTTCTACTACAAATTGCACTGCTACTGCTGATGATGATGATGATGAGGATGAGGAAGATTATGATGATGAGGATGAAAGGTAATTATAATAATGGCAAACTTAACAACAGAAAAAACAATTTCAATCGCTTAAACACAATAACCAGTGTTGCATGCATGATTTGCAAGTTGCATGTTTGACAAAGGAGGGAAGGCAAAGCCAGAGCAGAATACTCTCTCTCTCTCTCTCTCTCTCTCTCTCTCTCTCTCTCTCTCTCTCTCTCTTCTCTCTCTCTCTCTCTCTTTCTCTCTCTCTCTCTCTCTCTCTCTCTCTCTCTCTCTCTCTCTCTCTCTCTCTCTCTCTCTCTCTCTCTCTCTCTCTCTCTATATATATATATATATACATATATTTCTGCTGCTCGTTCTTCCAACTGGCAGCTTTTAGACTGAGTGGACAGCCGACCAGACCCAAGGTTTCTGGCATTCCCCTGTGAGAGAGACAGACAGACAGACAGCGACAGAGAGAAGACGGACAGATAGACAGACTGAGAGAGAGAGAGAGAGAGAGAGAGAGAGAGAGAGAGAGAGAGAAGAGAGAGAGAGAGAGAGAGAGAGAGAGAGAGAGAGAGAGAGAGAGAGAGAGAGAGAGAGAGAGAGAGAGAGAGAGAGAGAGAGAGAGAGAGAACATTCTTCCTCACAGTCCAACACGGCTGTGGCCATAATGTGCCTAACTTTTTAGGGCATTGTGGTTGTGTGTCTGTGTGTGTCTCTGTGTGTCTCTGTGTGGGCACGTGTGTGTGTGTGTGTGTGTGTGTGTGTGTGTGTGTGTGTGTGTGTGTGTGTGTGTGTGTGTGTGTGTGTGTGTGTGTGTGTGTGTGTGTGTGTGTGTGTGTGTGTGTGTGTGTGTGTGTGTGTGTGTGTGTGTGTGTGTGTATGCGTGTGTGTGTATTTCATCATTTCAATTTTTGGGATATTTTACACATTTTTCGAATAATAATTCACAGTATCAAATATATATAAAACGTAATCTATGCTTTGAATTAATTTGGATTGATGAGTGGCTGACTATATGATTGGGTGAGTGAATGAGTGGGGGATTGGGCAGATTACAGTTCACGACAGCTTGTCCCTGTGTGTCTCTTTTCTGGAGGCTTGGTGGTGTACAGCAGGGCTCTGGCCGTCTGGGTTAGCTCAGATTTACTTGGAAACCGAAAGAAACCCTGACCGGATTGCCACTCATGCCTAGTCTAGCCTCACGCCGCCAGTTAGCTTTGGGAGGTAAGGAAACTCAAGCTTTCTGTAGCACCAGCTAAACTTTGGTGGCTTTGGCTAGCTAGGTTTGGGAAAATTGGAAAGCTAGACTAGGTAGCCGAGCCAGTTAGCCTTCGGTAGCGCAATAAGTGTTTGCTTAGTTAACTTATTAGCATTGGCTAGCTAGATTCTTGGTAGAGGCCGCCAGCTAGAATAAGTAGTGCTAAACAGCTAGCACTCTGGTAAAGCCCACAATCTAGCCCTTTGGAGCACAGCCAGCTAGCCCTAGTAGCACTGGCCAGTTATCTTTTCGGTAGCGCTGCCAGCTAACATGTAACATGTGTGAGGGGTCCACAGGCTGGGGGAACAGACGCGCTGGCAGACATCATCACCGCAGGCTGTCCTGATGCTGTCTCTCTCTCTCCCTCCCTCTCGCTCTCTCTCTTTCTCTGTCTCTCTCTCCCCCCTCTCTCTCTCTGTCTCTCTCTCCCTCTCTCTGTCTCTCTCTCTATCTTGGTCTCTCCCTCTCTCCCCCTCTCTCTCTCTCTCTCTCTCTCTCTCTCTCTCTCTCTCTCTCTCTCTCTCTCTCTCTCTCTCTCTCTCTCTCTCTCTCTCTCTCTCTCTCTCTCTCTCTCTCTCTCTCTCTCTCTCTCTCTCTCCCCCATGGGTCAACATATATGTGTCTGCTGTCACCACCTGGTCTGCTTCTCTCTCTGTCTTTCATTTTTCTCCATCCACCTGCCTTTCTTTCTTCATCCCTCCTTATCGCTCCCTCTCTCTCATTCTATACATCGCTTCATTTCATTCTCTCTACATCTCACTCATGAAGGCATGGAGGAGAGGGAAGTGAGATGGCGTCATGGGAGCTGGAAGGGGATAGGACGGTGGGAGGACAAGGAAGGAGATAAGATTAGCGTGGGACAGTGAGGAGGAGCAGGAGGAGGAGCAGGAGGAGGAGCAGGAGGAGGAGGAGGAGCAGGAGGAGGAGGAGGAGGAGAGTGAGGCGAAGCAGGAGGCGGAGGAGACATGCTAAACTAGGGAGGTGAGAAAGCATTACTTTCCAGAAACATCTCTACCCATCGTACTCAAGGGTAGACTGTGGACCCTGGAAATCAAACTCAGTTCCTTGCGGCTAGACTACTAACCTAGCCACTACACTACCTGCAGTCTACTGAATATCTAAAATGGAAATGTACATCCATAGCAACACCATATCTATCGGTTGATTGACATAGGAACACAATGACGCACCGATGGCTGTCCCAAGGGCTACCACCGTGACCCATGGCCCCAGATGGTGGTGCCTATCTGCAGACATGCCCCCAGGTTTCTACTTTCGCTGGCTCCCCCTGCTACCAGGATTACATCAGTAAACACACTAAGCAAACACATTCAACTCCCTGCAATGGGGCGCTGTTGTTGCGATCGTCGGGTTGAATCCACAGAGGAGAGCGGGGGGGGGGGGGGAGAAGAGAGGGCGAGGGGAGTGGAGAGGGGGATGGAGGACAAAAGGGGTGAGAGAGGAGATGGGTGAGAGAGCGGAGAGAGAAAGAGGGGAGTCGAGAGAGGAATGGAGGACAAAAGGGGTGAGAGAGGAGAGGGGTGAGAGAGAGGAGAGCATATGGGAGTTGAGAGGAGATAGTGGAGAGAAAAGCAGTGCGGTGAGAGAAAGAGGAGAGGGGTGAGAGAGGGTGAAAATTGGAAGCCAACTTCAGCAAGAGCAGACGGGCCAGACTGCCATTAAGAGTGACAAAGAGAACGTTATGTTTGTCACTATCCTCAGAATGAAACGTCTGTCGAGGATTGATTATATGGTTAGTGTGTAAAAATACAGGACACCAAAATTGGATGCTAAAGTGGTGGCAGTCACAGTTCTGGGAGTTGAGGAGTAAACAGCTATCTCAGCAATTTTCCGCTTCACTAGACATTATGTTTGTTCAGATGTATCTATATCTAAACAAATATGAATGTGTATAATTTGGACTTTGGAGAGTTTGCCGATCGCTTTGTTTAGCCCTTTCTTTGTGTCCTCAACCGCCATAAAGTAGCAATTTTTCAAAGAACAAATAGATAATGGCTGCCTTTTTGGGTGTGAAAGGTGTGATCTGTCCAAGCTTAGGAGGCGGGGGTGGTAGAGAAAGAGGAACCTCCACGAGCCAAAGATTGCAGGAAAATTGTTTCTGTGATAAAATGATCACACTTTGAAGTGTATTGGCACTCTGGGTTTGGGTAACAACTTTCTCTGTGACAAAGAGTAGCTTATGTGTGAGGAGGAGTACAACTCACAAACTGAGTTTCAGTCAAAGAACCCTTAAATGCTTTGACTCCAGATACCCCGCATGCCTTGAGGCCATGCAGTGTCTTGACTTTTTTTTGTCTGTTGGAGATAAACCATTAGCAGATACAGCTGCAGCAGGCAAGTTCAAGGTGACCATGAGGCTTGTGTAACTCAACGTGATGTGCACCTGCCTACAGGCTTCTAGCAGGAGGGAGGCGGGGGGTGTGAAGATGAAGAGACTTTGGAAAAGTGTTGCAAGGCTAACATTTTCACTCTTTCCATCCATTTATCCGGGCTTCAGGCTCTGTCTTTTTATGGTGGAAGGCCACCGTAATCACAAATCTCTCTCTTAAACATTTTGCTTCTTTGAAACAATAAATGTTGATATAGAACCCATGATGATGATAATGATGATAGAACCCATGGACCCTAGGCCAATAGATGACAAATCTAGCAGAGAAAATTAAAATATCATTTATAAATATATTACTTTGCAAATGGTTCAGAGAATATATTTTTTAAGCAGCAGCAACTTCCACCAAGAAATGAAAAGAGTTTTGTCGTTGAGTAGTTGCAACAAAACCAAAGAAGCCAGTGTTTTCTCTTCCTGACAGCAATCAGTGTTGTTCTGCAGGGGGGGGGGGGGGGGCTCGGGCCATGGGGATAACAATCGATGGATTTTCTTCTAACTGGGAGTGGGAGCCAACTGGGGGCCCCTCTAAGAACGGGTCTCCAAGGGCCCTCAAAGCTCACACCCTGCTAATGAATTGCGAAGTGAGATCAGATAAGAGCTGCATGGGTCAACCATTGAGACAAGGAAGCCCTTCCAACACCCTGCCACTCGTGTCACCTCTGCCAGCCTCGACAGCGCCTGTTAGGGTCTTATTTCCCCTTCATCCACCCCACAGGGCAGACCCCTCTATGGCCCCCCCCCCCCCCCGGGAGGCGAACCACGCAAAGGAAACCAGAGGAGACAGAAGGCCGGTTCCGAGCCCGCTGCCATGGGGGACATGCTCTCTACTAACATCCAGTCCGACATCCAGCAAAACTGTTGTTTTTTCCGGGAATGGGGACGTCCTAACCCCAGTAACCCAGTTCTGCCTCGTTGTTGGTTTTGCTGAGAAATTGTGCAATTCATCTGTCGCCATAACTGTAAGTGTTACTAATCAATCATGTTATTAATTATGCGCAGTGCTTGCTTTGGCAAGCGCGCAATGAGATATTTAACCAGCCATGTCAGAGCCGGTTCCCACGTATACAGCTTGAAATAGCCGTCACCGGGGAGCAGTAGCCACTTTCATATCAGCCATGTTGGATCCATTCCTAAGTAGGCACTCGCTTTCATCCCTGGATGTGAGGAGTGGATGCTGAGTGATCAGCCAGGCCGGCGCGGCCCGCTCTGATCCATAACGGAGTCCTGATAGAGGAAATGGATGTATGTGAACAAGTCATTCATATCCTTCATTAATATGGGAACATCGTCCAGCAAGATCATAAAAATCCGATTTTTATCATAAAAAGGGAGAATTTGTAATGGTCTAATAAAATCCCAACACCAGGCTGGCGGTTGTAAAGCCTAATTTGAACGCTCAGCGTAATTCACCCAGTTAACGACATTTCCTCATATCTTGCGCTACATCTCGCTTATCCGACTTCGAGATTAATTTCTCCATAATGGGTTTACGACTTATTCTACGTGACGCTCTTTTTCCCACTCCCCACACCTAATTATAGCTTGTTCCTCAGATCGTCTGAAGTTTAGGACGAGTGACAAAACATTGCAGCCAGAGAGGCGTGGAGCCAGATTCCATTATGATAATCACTTACTGCTGCGGTGCATGACACAGGAAGGAGAGGGGGGGAAGTAGAAAAAGCAAACACTTCAAAAGCTGGAATTACTGATCACAATGCCCATATTGTAAGGGCTTCGTGATGCTGGTGGGAGGAAAAGGAGAGGACAGTGAGAGTTTCACATGAAGAGAGAGGGGGTTGGGAGGGGGGGAGGACTTGATGACATGTTTAGATGGGGAGCTGGCATCCTGAGGTAGGACAGATCTGTTCTCACATGGGTGCGCCAAGCCATCGTTCTCTCGTTTTTAGAAACTGGGGAGAAAGCAGGGGAAGGATCTTTGAAGAGCAGCGCCATGTTTGGACACGGTACCATCCCTGATGGGGCTAGTCATGCTCGGGAGGCGTGTGCAGGGCAGGTACTCATTGCCTCAGCGGTTACGAAAGGGCCTGGAAAGACAAAGACGGGCCCCAGGCTCTGTGACTTATAGATGTCAGATGTTTATTTTATAGGGCGGCCTTCGACGCAGAAGGGAAAGGATGATCGAAGAGGGTTTGAGAAACGAGGATATTTTAGGGACTTTTCTTTAGAGGGGGGAGAGCAGAGGGGGGGGTTTATTCATTCATTCCTCACTGATATTCCAAAACATTTTCTTTATGCGAACATCTTCTATTCTTCTCGCTGTCCTTGGGCTGTCTCTCTGTAATTGGAGGACCTCCCAATAGCAGAACTTTCGAGCTTCTACATTTGCATGCAGGCCAAGACCAATGGCGGGAGCTGCATCCCACTTCAGTCCCTCCCTTCCCCAAGGTCGGTGCCTTGGCCCACAGCCTGTCGACCGGGCCAACTGTCAGAACTCTAACGCCCGTCCCAGCCCTTGAAGTTCTGCTGCAGACACTAGTGAAACTAGACGTTTTATGAGCCTTAGTAAAATCACCGTCACTGGACAGCTGGCCCCAAAAGATGCTGACGCATAAAAAACAGAAACCAACAACCTTTTTTTCAACAAGTTAAAAAGAATTGACTCTTTAAGGGCAGCTGCTATTTGTCCGAACAATAATACCTCTCTTGTCGTCTCTGTGGACGGTTCTCAGTAGCCTAATTAACTCGTCTTTTGTTGATTGAAGGGACATATATTTCTTTAAATAAAGCGCCAAATTTGTCTTTGCCCGGGTATAAGTGAAAAAGCTCTTTGTGCCGGGGCTGACAGAGGACTTTAACCTGGCTGTATTTTCCTGGAAACCGGCAGGGGGTGAATGGAAGGACAGCCAACAAGGAGATCATCTTGGCCGGGAAACCTGCAGGTGAAGTCCTTGCCATAGCTCAACTCAGAGACAACACATACACAGCTACACCGCTGTGTAGCTGCTCCTGTCAGGCTTTAGACAGGTACTAGGGACAGAACAGGAAACCTGTCTTTGAGACACAACAGGTGCCCTCGACCTTAGCCCAACACCGAATGCCTTTCTGTACTTGTTTTCAAATAGATCTTAAATGTTTCACCTCATTCCGCAGATAGTGGACGGGACAAAAGGAAGGGCAGGAAATGCTCCACATCATTCTCATTCTCGTCTCAGTCATCCCGTTGGGTGAAGAGGGTTAAACTATTCTAGTATACTTGGGAGTCAGTTGTCGTTCTTTCTATTAGTGGATTGGATTGCAAGGCAGGTGATTGAAAGTAGCTGAAGTGGTTACCCTAGCAACAGCCGCAAACACACTCCTGTCAAACCTCAGCCAAATGACTGCAGGGTTGTGTTTTCACCTCATCAGAGTCTGCCTAATGTATTATATATATATATACATATAATTCAAAGAGATGCTGTCAGGTTAAATCTCAGATACTACCCTCACAACTGTAGTGGTTGTGAGACCACTATACACACTGTCGCACATCCATGCACGCACACACATGCACACACAGATAGACATACACACATATAGTGTGTGTATGTATGTGTCAAGTGTGTAAGTAGTGGCAATCGAGAGCGGTCATGAATCCCTAGTCCAACCTCACCGCCAGACGTTATCTGGCAGTTAATTATGTTCTGTAACATTGTTTTCTGAAGAAATATATAACGCTTCACAAACCAGTCTAAAACGGTTTAGATTTCGAAAGTCGTTTCCAGGAGATGAATTTGAACCCTTATAGGATGTGACTAATGGCTTTACCCAAGTGCGTTCCTAAAGCCAATAAATTCGGTTATTTACTGTAATAACAGCACTCTTCCAAACCGTCTTACCTCAAGTATGCATGTTCCCGCCGGCGTGTTCTCCTTGATGGAAACGTTGTAGAAGCTTTTCCCGAACACAGGCTCGTTGTCGTTCATATCCTGGAGGACGATGTTCACCACGGCGGTGGAGGTCAGGGGTGGTCTCCCTCCGTCCGTGGCCACCACTGTCACCCTCGGCTTGGGATCCTTCTCGTAATCCAGCTGGGACAGGGTGGTGATGATTCCGGTCTCGGCGTCGATGCTGAACCAGTCCCACTGGGTCTGCTGGTCCCGCAGGAGGCTGTAGGTCACGTCCCCATTGGGTCCCTGGTCCTTGTCCCTGGCGGTCACTTGCAACACGAAGCTCCCCGGGAACACCACCTCGGGGATCACCTGCCTGTACACCGGCTGGTCAAACAGCGGCGGGTTGTCGTTGACGTCCACCACCTGAATGATGAAGGAGGATTCAGCACGGAGGGGAGGTGTGCCCGAATCGGTGGCCATCACTCTCAGCTCGTACATGTCCCTCTCCTCCCGGTCCAGGATCTGGTCCACGCAGATCAGGTAGATAATGTTGTCCTTGGTGGTCAGGGCGAACTTCCCGTCCCCTCCCTCGAGTGACACGTTGACGTTGGCGTACTCGCCGTAGTCCGGGTCGGTCACCGAGATCCTGGCCACGTACTGGCCCGGCTGCGCTCCCTCGGAGATGCGGGGGGATCCGTCCTCGCTGAGGAAGATGATGGTCATGGTGGGCTGGTTGTCGTTGTAGTCCCGCACGTGGATGGTGACGAAGGCATTGGTGACCTCCGGCTGGCTGGCGTTGTCTTGGGCCTGGACCACCAGCTCGTGAACCCTCCTCATCTCAAAGTCCAGCGGCTGGTTGAGAGTGATCATTCCTGAATGAGGGTCGATGACAAAGTAGCGGTCGGGGTCGCTCTGCCGCCGGTTGATCTCGTACAGCACTAAGCCATTGTTGCCCTCGTCCGCGTCGGTGGCGAACACCTGCAGGATGTTGCTCTCCGGGGGCAGGCTCTCCGATATGATGGCGTGGTAGCGGCTCTGGTTAAAAACGGGAGCGTTGTCGTTTATGTCCTGCACGGAGATGTCTAGAGTCATCTGATCGGTTCTTTTAGGGGAGCCACCGTCAAACGCCTCAAGGGATAACGTGTAGGTGGACCTCTTCTCTCGGTCAAGAATGGCGTTGACCACCAGGTCGATGTAGAGGACCTTGTTGCTGCCTCTTCTCGTCTCCAGAGTGAAGGCCTGGCCAATGTTGCCGTCCTTGATGAGGTATCCCTGCGTTGTCAGCTGATCTCGGTCGGCGTCCACGGCCGGCTCCAGTGAGAACTTGGTTCCGATGGCGGTCTGCTCTGGAATCGTGAATGTGGCGTGGTTCTTCGGGAAAACCGGGCCGTGGTCGTTGATGTCGTTCACCTTGATGGTCACCTCCACCGTCACGCCGGTCATGGTGACCGCGATGAAGTTGTACCGGTCCCGCAGCTCCCTGTCCAGGACCTTTGCCGTCTTAATGATGCCCGTGCTCTCGTCGATGTCCAGGTCCGTGCCCACGCCGGTGCCCTCGTGGTCAGAGATGAAGTAGAGCGAGGCGGTGGTGCCCGCCGGCAGCCCGGCGCTAATGTCGCCCACGATGGTACCCTCTGGTTGCTCCTCGTCCAGTTGGAGCTCCAGGGTGCCCAGAACCAGGGGCGAGTGAAGTGTGAGCAGCTCCAGAGCCATGTACGCCATTAGCAGCAGCATCCTGTTCCAGCAAGGGCCACGGTGCACTGGGTTCATTATAGAACTTCCCCAAACCCTTGGCCACTGTGTTCACACTGGCTCCTTCGTTTTGAACCTACGGAAACACAAACGGGAAAAATGGAAGTGCTGAGCAAATTATAAAACCGACAACAACAGAGAAACAGAGGGACACTGTTTAATTTCTGTGTACGACACGGTGAGTTATGGTAAGAAAAATATGTTAAAAGGCTGTTAAAGCTTTTCCACATGTTGCTTAGGTCTGTCCTCGCCAACCACAGCGCACCTAGTACACCTTGAGAATCACATTTTCCAGCGTCTCTTTCACATAGCGCCTCAACACCCTATTCTCTTGGCATGCGAGCACTCTCTAACTCGACTAACATCAGTACCATGGTGCTCTGCGTGTTACTGTGGAGAAGGTCTCTCACAGGCCCTGCACTTCAATTGTGATTACGGTGATAAAGGTTTCCACTTTCCTTTTTCCCTCAGCGGTGAGCTGGTGATGGAACTGTACGACCCGGGTGGAATAATGATTAAGGTCTTCTCGACCATAGACTCCTTTTCCCCCAAAGCGATTGAAAGATAGACTTTGAGACATTGAATTATAACCCTGAATGCATTTCAATCAACAAGCGTAGTCTGAGGCTTGAGTGTCAGACAAACATGTATGTATGTTATGCAGATCTAAAAACAGGGGAGTGTTTGGGTTACAAGGCTGAAACAATAGACATTGCTTTGGTCTGGCAATGGAAAGACTCCATGGCAGACAATCTGTAATTTAGTATTGGAGGACATGTGAGGCAATGTGGGATTTGTTAGCCAGGATTGTGACAATCTGCCAAATCATCCACAACCACAGCGAGTCTGGCATCAGAGACCCTTTGGTGTCTAATTCATTAGAACAGCGGACCTGATTCCATTTGTGTGTGGTCGTGTTGGGGGAAAATTAGATCAGAGGTAAATGAGTAGACAATACAACCACATTAGTGAGAATAAACATCGATGGGCCTGGTTGGAGACTACAAATAAGAATTCCCCAATTAAACCTGTAGTCCTCAGGGAATGGTACTTCATACCAAAAGTGCATTTTATTATTTGCATTTTGCTTGATTGTTTTAACATTACAGTCTCTTAGGCCTCCCCTGATGGTTTAGAGTGAATCATTTAAAAGAAGAACAGAACGCCGTGCATGTCTGGAGGTGCCATCTTCATGGTGGATGCTTGTTTTGAGGATTGCGGCGGTGTTTCTGTAGGGTGTAAAGTGAATGTATTTCAACGGCGGTCAGGTGGTCCTTCTGGTATAGTCTTGGTTGGTGTGAATATTGTTGGGTGGAGGTGTTGTTTAAAGGATGGAGGTGGTGTGTGCGTTCAGGGTGGTGGCGGAGGCCTTTCTCCAGTTTTTAGGTGGTCAGTCTCCCGGGTGGTGCTGGTGTGACACAGTGTGAGGCGACAGAGTAAAGGAAGCTCTAGCAGAGAGCGAGTGTGTAGCGGGGCTCCGTGCTGTCTACCTCTCTCTCTCTCTGGCTCGGCTGCATTGTAATTGAGGGCCGCTGGACGGCGGCCACAGGCAGACGTGGCTTCCAGAGCTAATTCAGGTCTGCCAGGACTCTGTGGAACCGCAACACTGAAGATGCTAACTTTACCAGTCGCTGCTTGGCTCGGGTTCCACCGACCCTGGGGGGAGTCGTCTTTTCTATTTAAACGTCGAAACGGAGATGCAATTGACATTTGCAGCTTAACCGATGTTAATTGGAAGCTGTTTCCTCTCCCCTCTCTCCCTATATTTGTATATATCAGCTACTGTACGCCAGTAATACTATAGTGCAATCTATGTCCACTCTCCCACTTTCTGAATGCATACACATATGCCCATATCAACTCTGGTACTGCCGTAATGCTACTTTGAGAGTTGAGAAAGGAAAAATGACGATAAACTAGTCCTGAAATGCTGGGAATGTACTTTAAATGTGTATTTCTTTTCGAAGGAACAAAGGATACGTTCTCGAGGCTGGACTCTTTGTTTGAATGCCACAAGTGAAGTTAAGAGCTGGTTGGTGGGGCCACGGGGGCTGTGGGGCCCGGCAGCAGCGGAGAGGGCTAATGGATGTAGCAGAACCGCTAGGCTAATTACTCCATGCCAGGTTAGCCCGTACAAAGACGAGAAGGAAACACACATGCACACGCATGCACTCATACATGGTTAGTCGCAGAGATTCTGCACGCATGCATGCCAGCACATAAATACGTGAATACATACACACACACACACACACACACACACACACACACACACACACACACACACACACACACACACACACACACACACACACACACACACACACACACACACACACACACACACACTGCAGCTCTGCACTCACATACATATGCTCACATGCATGCAACACAAGCATGAATTCAAAGACGTATGATACACCTGCACAGATATACACTTATGCATACCCAACAAATGCATGGGCTGTACACACAAACACTGTTTAACTGCAACTAGAAGAAATTAAGGAATAGTCTCTCAATGTGTAGCAACACTGAGACAATGTTGGGAGAGAAGAAATGTTGGAGTATGTGGTTATTTATTGGTTGTTGTCAGGCAGCAACTATTTGTTCCCTCTATTATAACCGATTCATGATGAGTGAAGACTGCACATTTGAGTGGATAACTGAATATGATGATAATATTACGTCGTGGCCAAGCGCTAATTCAATAATCACCAGGGTCTGTTTGCAGAGCATTTTGTTGCAGTTCTGTTCTATGTTTACCCTCTGAGCATGTCCTCCCATCGCGATGAGTCACGGCGAACGGGAAACACACAGGCCTCGACCGAGCACAACCTACAACAGCAAGCCAGGGGTACCATTATGGGATGCTTTCAAGTCTGTCCTCTGTCCTGCTCGCAACCATTCAGGAAATGCTTGGCTAAGACAAAGTGAAAAGCCTCAAAATGAAAGTTATACAAAAAAGTGTTTATTTTTACGCCGCTTCAAATTTAAAGCGTTGTGTGTTTGACACCTCGGGTAAACGCGGTTGCTAGCGAGAATCTAAAGACGGTGACCTACATTCCAGGGAACCTTCTGAACTTGATGGAGAGAGAGCTTGCAGGATTTACACCCAGAATGCATCCAGTGTTTGAATTCAGCTCAAGATCATCACGGATTCTTTATGGAATGACTGAATCCTGCGCTCTGGTCGCTGGCCGAACAGCACCTACAACACTAGCTGCTGACTAGCTAGTGTTCTCTACTGGCTTTGTTTCACATAATGAATTGAAGTGTTGTTAACTCTTAGTTTCTACTGGTTTTTGTTATACAGTATGTCAGACAGTTTGCTAATTGCACATAATAAGTTAGCGTGTTTCACTTTGTTTTATTTAACACAAACATACTTTCTGTTTAACTTTTTTTTTTACTGAACTCTCCTCTGCGTTGGCCAGTTCCTTGACACGCTATATGTTAAAACAAGGACCGGCTGCCTGTTGGCATTAGCCAAAACATCCATCACAACAGTAGCGCTGCCAAGATCCTCGTTACACACCACGCTTTGAAAGACCCGCGTCCTATGCATGTTTAAGAAACGCTAATTATTATCTGATTAGAGAAGTTCTAATACAACACAGACAGGGAAGATCTGTGGTCGCATGAGGTTCACTAATCCGTATGAAAACAGAACTTGTCAGACAACTTGCCATCCCTCCTCATGAACATTCAGATCATAAACCTTGTCAATAAAACGTTTTGCTTAAATAGCAAACTAACTATCAGGGCTTTCACAAAGAAAAATATCTGTCATTCTAAAAGCAGCGTTTTACCTCGCTCCAAAATACATTTTGGTGACTGGTTTGATAAATATGATCACAGAGCCTGAAAAGGGCTTTCACATTCCATGTCCTGATTCCAGTCTGCTTCAATAAAACTGCCTGAGAGTCACAGCCATGCTGTCACTTGGAGCGTTGAGGCCGGGCAACGAGACACCGAGTCAATGGTGGAAACAGCTGGTTGAACAACGACACAAAGACTAGACAGGCCAGCTCTACAAGCTACACATGGGATAAGGAGAGAAGCTTCAGAGTTAGGTTTAGGGTTGGAGATGGTTAAGTGTATTAGGCTAGAGATAAGTTTAGATATAAGGTTAAAGAGGGTTTAGTTTTAGTATTAGGTTAGATATGGTGAAGTTTAGGTATAAGGTTTTAAATGGTTGACTTTAGGTGTTAGTTAGTTTAAGCACAATTTAGGTATTTGGGGCATTGTTGATGGTTAAGTTACTATTTAGTAGGAGATGGTTAAGCATTGCTGACGATAGACAGGCTCGACTGGATAGAAATCTGAAGTGAGTCTGTACAATACCCTGCCATTCTGCATGCCTCCATGTGATCCTGAGTGACCATACTGACATGCGGGCATCCAGAGGAAGCCATCACAGAAAGCCCTGTGTGTGCTCTGTGTCTATTAGGAGGACATAGAAGCCTGATTCACCTCATTTCTATTGAGAGTGGATGAAGTGGAGACTGGCAACTATGGGCTCCTCAAGGGTTACTCCGTTCCCATGGAAGAACCCCCACCCGGATCAGCAGCTCAGCTTGTGAGATGTTCCCCATTATAAACACACACACGCACACACATACACACACACACCTCTGGGCCTTTGAAGAGGACAGCATGTGATCATGTACCATCGGCATCACTCCAAAAACCCAGGCATCAGGTTTTGGGAACAGCGGCGCAAGGAATGTTTTGACAGTAGAGCTACGGAGCTAGAGGTCAGAGGTCAGTGTATTAGATATGCCGGCAGCAGAGAGGGGCAGATTGGTAGCTATATTACAATTCTGTACGATAATGATGGGAAGGAGCTCAGGCAGAGGATTCTGATTGGCCGAGACTATCGAGGCCTGTTGGTTAAAACCTACGAGTCCAGAGTAACATGCTGAAGCGACTGAGGTGTTTGTCTGATGAGACAGCCGGAGAAGTTGGTCATATGAATCTAAACGTGACTGAAATAGGAAAGAAAGACTGAGGTTGTTCTAGTCTTTCTCGGAACTAGGGGGCCTTGTTAATTCCCATGATGAATCAGGAATGTTTGGGAATAGGATTTGATTATGGATAGCTGTATCTGAGGTTTGCGTTTGGGCATTAGGTTAGAAATTGTAACGTTTAGGTACTAGGTTACAGATATTAGGCTAGAGACGGTGATTGTGATAGAGAAATATGATGTGAGTATATTAATAATAATAATTCATGACTTAATAATAGGTCATGAGTTGAAAGGTGGTCAGGTTTAAGTAGCAGGTTTGAAAAGGGTTAAATTTGGGTATTAGCCAACAGAATTAGGATTAGGGGTTTGGTATATTTCAAGTCAGGGGAAGGAATTGGGGCAAAGTATGATGGGAGTAACTAAAAGATCAGTAGTTGTACAGCCACAAGAGGTACTGTGACTGACTTTACTGCACAAGCAGCTGGTTTTACTGTTCTAAGACAAGCCTCCTCATTATGCCAACTTTGAAGTGTAATCAAAGGATTACTTCATCCTACACTCAACCAAAAGTGTTATTTATTTGACTGATTTGAAAAGCAGGGGGAAAATGCGGCCTTGAACTGCGGTAGAATCTATTAGCCTAATATTGCATCACTACTTCTTCTGGTTTCTATTTGTAGATGTTACTCTAAATAATTCAATCTAACGTGATATGCAATGGAATATGGTTCAGGAACGCGAAAGGCATAATATATTTTAAGCAACCACAACGTAATCTTAGTTGAGGGCCTAAATCAATTCAGCTGTTATCCAAATTAAAATCTGATGTCGAATAAACGGGTTGGGGGGAGGGAACTAATCATCAACATTGCTAGAGAAGAAACAAACCCCAATCCATCTCTTCTTAAGCAGATATGTTGTGTCTGAATACCAATGGTTGGACGTCTTGGACAACAATAGCCCACAGTAAAACTCCCACGTGAGGCTGAAAGTGATGAATGGGTCGAAGTGGGGGGAGAGAGCGAGATTTCGAGAGAGAGAAAAAGTGAGCGAGAGAGAGAGAGAGAGAGAGAGAGAGAGAGAGAGAGAGAGAGAGAGAAGAGAGAGAAGAGAGAGAGAGAGAGAGGAGAGAGAGAGAGAGAGAGAGAGAGAGAGAGAGAGAGAGAGAGAGAGAGAGAGAGAGAGAGAGAGAGAGAGAGAGAGAGAGAGAGAGAGGCGGAGCGATGTGCAATTTATTGTGCGTGAGGTCCCCTGTTTACTCACGGGCCCCATGGTAACCATCACACTGAGAGGGGGAGAGAGAGACAGAGACAGAGACAGAGACAGACAGAGAGAGAGAGAGAGAGAGAGAGAGAGAGAGAGAGAGAGAGAGAGAGAGAGAGAGAGAGAGAGAGAGAGAGAGAGAGAGAGAGAGAGAGAGAGAGAGACACGCACGCACGCACGCACGCACGCACGCACGCACGCACGCACGCACACACACACACACACACACACACACACACACACACACACACACACACACACACACACACACACACACACACACACACACACACACACACACACACACACACACAGAGAGAGAGAGAGACAGAGACCGTGCGCGTGTGGACGGATCCCCCGCAGCGTCCTTCTTCTTCGACTCTCACGGAGGCACAATTACGGTGCATGGACCCGCTCCGGCACCGGCATCAAAACCATGATCAAGACATAACCAGCGGCAGCCCCGAGTTTGGCCCGCTGGCCGCCGCGTTCCCAGAGGCAGCCGCGGGACAAAAGCACAGTGCTCACCGGGAGACACAATGGAATTCCACAGATTAACCAATTTAAGAGGAATGTTTAGTTGGGGGCCCCCTGGAATGGTGTGATATGAAAAATGACCGCGGCGGAGTACAATATGTACAGCCGCCTGATAGCAACGGGTGACTTTTATTCCCCGTAACAGTAAAATCCATCCATTGAGGACAGCAAACACCACCGTGGTGCTCCCACCGCTGCACTCGCGTGTCAGTGGAAGGTAAATATTTAGAAGATGTCGCGTCGGGCTCGTTATTTACCGTCCCGCGGATCAGAGCGCGCCAGGACGCATCTTTTACCCGCGGGGGTGAGAACGCGCGGCCGGTCACCGGGTTCACCGCTCTCCGCGGAGCCTCCAAACACTTTTAAAGACCCAAGCAAAGCACAGCAACCCCTTGCAGTGGACGACTCTAGTGTGCCTCCCATCGCTTCATAGGCCTAAGATGGGTTTTTTTTTTAGGTTTTGTTTAAGACCAATAAAAGATGAGGGATGAAGGGGAGGTCTGCCTCGTATTTTTTTGTATGTTGTGGCGTTTTTTTATGTATCACAAAATGTCATGTAGAAAGTTTGAAGTCTTGCCAAATTTCGGCAATGGAAAAACAGAAACACGTCTATTTCTAGAAGAATGGTGTGTTAAACGTTTCTTTACACACAGCATAGACCCATCACAGCAGAGTGAACGATGTTTGCGTGGCGGAAACTTACATTAATTGGCTCCTTTTCTAATTGCGCTAGGCGGCAGGTCGGTGGGTATCGCGATAGATACCCAAGCGGATCGCGTTATTCCCTTTTGGACTGCAGGTCAGAAGTGCGAGAAGAGTCACACGTCATATCCATGTCATTAAAAGTGTATTCCTTTTGAACGGCGTTCCCACTTCCAAGCTCCACTTTTAATGTGTACCTTTTTCTGCCCGAGAAACAAACTTCCGCGCAACGTGCTTATCCACGCTCGAAAAGCCGATCAAGGAAAGTCAACTTCTCCAACTTTCTCCTGTTTCACCCGCCTCTCTGCTTTCGTCTCGGGGTGATGTGACCGCGTGAGTGGCGTATCGCGATCATCAGCATCAAGCACAGAGCATCAGTCGATCTGCATCCAGCAGCTTGTGGGCTAACTGGGCCAGGCACGCCGATTGAAACCCAATCCAGCCCAGCGATGGGTCCCTCCTCCTCCCTCCTCCTCCTCCTCCTCCGCCTCCTCCTTCTCCTCCGCGAACGTATTCAACACGGAGAGAGTCGCAGCCTCCTCCCGTCCTCCGGCTGCTCGTCCGTTCTCTGCTGAGGAGAGCAACACGAGCGCAGGATATTGCTGAACTTTGGTGCCACCATCCTTTGCGAGGAGGAAGTGAAAGTGGAAAAATAAATCAAGTTGTATACCTGGAACACCACACCACGGAGGAGCTGCACGTGTGTCGCCCCTCCTCCCAAACACGTTCCTCTCGAACAGGCACGAAGACCTAGAAATTAGGCCATTTGATTCAGCACAACTCCTCTCAATTAAAGATTAACATTTTTTTAAGGGATCCTTAAGCTTCGTGACCCTGCTTTTCAAATATAATCAGGTGTGTGCAGTACGTTGTGCATCAATTCAGTTCAATAAGCAGAGGACAAGTGTGATGCATTGCATCAACGCTTGCAACTGCGCAACAATAAAGTGTGTGAGGTAGTGAGTCAAGTTATGTCACCAAACCTTCATCCAATCCAAGTCATTCCCGTGCTGGATGGCAAATGAAATCTTTCAAAGAGTATTTTTACATCTAATTAGAATCAGAAAGCGCTGGAAGCGAAGAGGGGAGAACCAAATCCCCCAACTCTCTATCTCCTCTCTCTTTCTCTCTCCCCCTCCCAACAGTTTCTCTCTCTCTCTCTCTCTCCCTCTCCCTCTCTCTCCCCCTCTCCCTCTCCCTTCCTCTCTCTCTCCTCTCTCTCTCTCTCTCTCTCCTCTCTCTCTCTCTCTCCTTCTCTCTCTCTCTCTCTCTCTCTCTCTCTCTCTCTCTCTCTCTCTCTCTCTCTCCTCTCTCTCTCTCTCTCTCTCTCTCTCTCTCTCTCTCTCTCTCTCTCTCTCTCGTTTTCACTCTCTTTGAAGCAGCACTGAGCCTGGCCTTAATCTCAAACATCGTCTCTTCCTCCCTCTCCATCTCTTGCTTTACCTCCCTCTCTCTCTTCCCCTCATCCTCTCCTTTCGTCTCACTCTTCCTATACCTCCCCGTTTACTCTCCCTCTCGTTCAATCTCCCGTCTCTCTATCTCTTTCCCTCTCTCCCCCCTCTATCCTTCACTCCCTTTTCCATCCCCTCTCCCTCTCCCTCTCATCCCCCCCCCTCTCCCCTCTCCATCCAGCAGGTACTCCAGCCGGTTATTGCTGGCGTGTCTGGTGTCATGTGGATCCTGTAAACATCATCATTTAGAGGGAGCCGTGCTGCGGGGCCACACTCGTATGTCATGTTCCAGCGCTCCTCATGCTCTGTTGCTGATGGACGGTTCTGCGTTGGCCGGCTGACCCCGTCTCATTATCGGTTCCTATGGCGACCCACTCCTGCTGTCTGTCAGTTTGCAGAGCTATAATACCGATGGACATAATGTCTTGACAGAACCACTGGTATAGTGTAGTCAAGTCTATCGAGAAGTTCATGTTGTTGTATAGTAGTAGTGTATAGTATAGTGTATAGAATGATATTGTATTTTATAGTGCAGTGTTGTAATATAGTGTAGTACTATAGTACACAGTGGCGGGTCGTGACTTTTACCATGAGGCCTTCAATGCAATCATCCTGAAGTAAACCACTTTTCAAGTGACTTAATAATGACGTCAGGGTTATTGCCATGTTGATTTAACCACCCAATATAGGCCTAACCCTGACAACTGAACGGGATTTAAGAATAATGTTAATTGTTGTTTTTTTTAAGCCGAAACAACCACAACAAAACGCACGAAGCCTACCCTAGTCATAAACTGAAAAGACCGTAATATTCGTCAGATTCTACAATTTCCGACTGCCCGTGAATGCAGCCAAACATTTTCCGTCATTTAGTAAAAACGCTGTAAAGTAGGCCTACGTGCTTCTTTCCTAGAACCATGTGCTTGATCTAGAGGACTTTTGCAACAAATGATTCAATACTACTAAACAAGAACCAATTCAAAACAATCCCATGTTACTTTAACGAACACATGCTGTTGTTTTTTTAAACCAAAAGAATATTAATATAGGCGTTTACAAATTAACCAAAGTGCGATTTCGCTGAGGAACTCTGTTTCCCTTCTTGCTCATTGAGTATAAATCCACTCGGGTGTCCCCGAACGTCTTCAACAAGACCGTCGCATGCAAGTGGCCCGCCGTACTTTGGTGTCTCAATGCCGACTTTGTAAGACAACTCAGGCTGGAAAACCCACGTGGCTCCAAACACCACATCGATCCGTTGCAAATAGCAAGCATTCCAGCAATACAGATTACAATGCCCACTTGACGCTGTCAGCCAACTATACCTCGCGTAGGATTGAATGTGCCGCACAAACCTTTTGCCCGGCTGGGTCAGAGCAGCTAGCTGCGGCGTTGGTCGTCCCTGTTTCACAATTTCTAGCTTTTCTGAGAAAATCCTTTTCGGAAAAGACTTTTTTAACAAGTAGGCCGCAATATCCAGTCCTTCTCCTCTGTCATCCATTGTAATTAAAGTTAATTTAATCTAAAACAATCAATCCGAATGATCTATATAATTTCGCTGCTAGCTAGTTGTAATTTTTTTTGTTTTCCTCCTGATGGCGCCAAACAACAAAGCCAGCTAGAAGGCCTAGACGTGTAAAAGGATACGCCCAACTCGGCAGACACGAAATTTGATTGGTTTAAGAACATGTCAATCAACAACATAGTTCCCACTAGCGTCAACAGCGAGGGGATTCTCTCAGGATTCTGAAGGCCTTGGCTAGATATTTTTTTACCCGGAGACAGCGCAGGGAAATAATCTGATTGGATAAGAGCTCTAATATATATATCATCGCGCTGGAGGCAACGCAACTGAAGGAAAAACAAATAAATACGGATTTAGACTTATGTGAAAAAACGTATTAAAATAGATAGAATGAATGAAAAATATATTTATTAAAAGGTATAAATTATGTATTTTATAAAAATAATGTATTGTTCTGAAAGTGTCTAGGCCAGCAGAGAAGGCTTTGCTGGCCCTGACGGCCCGCCACTGGTGCTACATTGTAGTACACTATATGGTATATATTCAATGTCATTTGTTCCAGATTTGGCAGCAAGTCATACCCTGACACACACACACACACACACGCACGCACGCACGCACGCACGCACGCACGCACGCACGCACACACACACACACACACACACACACACACACACACACACACACACACACACACACACACACACACACACACACACACACACACACACACACACACACACACACACACACACACACACACACACACACACAGAGACACACACACAAACACACACACACATAAACACAAGGAGACACACAAACATACATATCAGACAAATGTGTCCTTATTCATATTGACTGAGATTTTCCAAGGTGTGACCAGTCATGCTCTCACACACACACACATGCACACACATACAGAAACACACGCACAGCTTTGCACAGACATAACAGGCAATATTCACTTTTTTACTATCAGACGATTATTAGACCTTTTTCATATTGACCAGGATTTTCCAAGGTGAGCGCACACACACACACACACACACACACACACACACACACACACACACACACACACACACACACACACACACACACACACACACACACACACACACACACACACACACACACACACACACACACACACCACACACACACACACACTAACACCCCCACCCCCACACAAGGCAATATTCCCTATCTGTTACTATCAGACGAATGTGTCCTTATTCATATTGACTGGAGTTTTCCAAGGTGTGACCATTCTATTTAATATGAAGCATATGTCCACTTATACCGCTCTGCAAACCAGACTGCAATAACAGGACAGAACCAAGTATGATAGAGCTGAATGCAGCTCATATATTGTAGCAGAATGGAAGATAACTGGACCGGGAAGAATTTAGACATCTGTATAGAAGATAGATGATGAAGAAATTCTAACTTTATCGTCTGACCAATGATGACAGTACATTACTTTTTTGTTTTTTACAACACAGTATGAACACACAGCGGGGTACGAATTGGACACAAAAATATGGTAATGTATGGTAAACCATAACATAATACATATATGTTATTCAGAACTGTTAACCCCTGTAAGACGATGAATTATTAAGGAGTATAAGTTTGTTCAGGATCTTCAGTGGACACGCTCACGAGCGTTTAAAACACGTGGTCAGACTCTAGAGTACAGTGTGCGCCCAGTTTTCTACCTTCATAACCACTCTACTTCAAATATAGAAAAATAGAAACCCCAGCCCGCAACCCTCTGGGATATGAGGGCTTAACAGCATCAATATTCATTTATTTTGCATTAATATTCAAGAAGGAAACATACGTATTTGCTCTAAAGGCACCAGGGGATTGATGTATTACCCCGTGTGTGTGCCCCTGGCCACCAGTCGTTTTTAATTGAAGCAGAAACGATGAAGTAAGTGCTGGAGCCATCCTTCAGCTCCGGTCAACCGTAAAACACGCTTTTTTTTTTTAGAAGGCTACTGGATATATCTCCTTCCTAAACTTTTAACCGAACTGTTCACAAAGTGTCTGTAGCCGTAGGAACTCTCTTCCTGATGTTTGGTTACTTTGTCTCTGGTATCGAAACTTAAACGTATGCAGCCTAACCATTTCTGACCTACCCTCTCTAACCTTATACCTCAACGTAACCTTCTTTAGTCTTATAACTAAACGTCAGCACTTCTAACTCATACCCAACTTCAACATTCTCTAACCTAATACTTGAACATAACCATTTCTAACTAATACCGGCTAACTTTAAGCATCTCCAACCTGATACTAAACGTAATCATTTCTAACTTATAACTTTAACCATCTCTAACTTTACAACTCAACTTAACAATCTTCAACCTCATACCTAAACTTAATAATTAGGACGTACCTACTTAAACGCAATTAAGTAGGAAATGAACCCCCTGAATTAATCTTTTTTTTCAGATTATTTAACTTTAAAGACAAGGAATGCTGAAAATAATAACATATTTTTCCTTATCAGACAGAGAGATACTGTTGTAATCAGGAACACTGGTGTTCCTCTACATTAGTGGATTGATTAAAAACAGATGGGGCCGAGTGCTTTTCTGTAGTCGTCCAGCCGGGCTTGTTACAAGTAAAACATGTATCATGATTATAATACTGCAGTCAAAGTATTCAACTGTTGCAAAAAAAAAATGCAGGAAACAATTTTGTGTTGCAGAATGAATGTTTTGTATTGAATATTTGACATTTAGTTACAGTAGGGTCATTGATAATGACCCTAACATAACATGCCATAACATGTCAAGTGTCATGGCAATCAAAGTATCCAAAACTGCTAAAAAGCCCCCAGGTTTGATTCCACAGCATCAATAGAATATATATATATATATGTATATATGTATATTTATTGTTATAATATACTGTATATATTGTAACAACAACAACAACAGAATCAAAACAATATAGGGGAAGCGCAAATGATTTTGTCTCCTTAAGGCCATGTCTTTAAATCCTCCTTGTGCTGAAACTCGGCCGTTCAATTAGGTTTATAGCACGTATTATATATATACTGTAACTAGACAGCCAAAAGTCTGGACACCAGGTGCTTCAGCCGTGGGGTGATGTGATAGAAATCTGTTACTTTACTCTGAGGCCAGAATCCATCCACATCACACAGCTGTGGTCTGGGTAATATTTTAAGAGGTTGGGCTATTTTAGCTATATGAGTGAAATCCGACCATAGATAAGTAGAAACCACCACTCTTCAGCCCAGGCCTGTTCAAACTCCAGGGACAAGTTATTTTAAGTTTAATACAAATACTGTATAAGCAAGGTTGTAGACATGTTCGCTGTCCAGGGTTCAAATGAAGCAGAACACCACAGGACATACCACATAATGGTTGTTGATCTGTTCATAAAGGGCTTTAATAACGTAGTGAAAGCAAACACACCCTTGTTGGGAAGCTCTTAATGGACTTCAGAGTAAAGCCAGGAACATAAACAGGAAATTGAGGGTCTACAGTACCTATTTTCTGTCAGTAATGGAGGTAGGATTTAAATTGTGGGCCGAATGATTCATGATTTACATAATGTCACATTCACTTGAAACAGGACAAAACACTGCTAGGAAAATAACAGCATTTCCATAAACACAATACATATTTCTTACCATACTTTCCACAACGTGTCACATAACGACTATTCATCCAACCAAAAATGCTAACAATTACAAGTGGAAACAAAAGAAAAACGGACTCAAAAATAAATGTCCTGTACTGAGCCGTGTTAGGCGAAGTCTGAACTATTGACCAATGAATTTGTGTCTCTCTCAGACCTGATACATCGTGAAGTGTGTTTACGCTAAAGTTATTACAGAGAAAAATGTTCCACTGCCACATTTTGAAAAATGATTGCGAGTCGCCGAGGACAAAGGTCTGGCTGGGGCTTTGAGCCTCGCAGTACTACTGCCCCACCACCACCACCACACCACCACCACCACACCAACCACCACCACCACACCACCACCACCACCACCACCACCACCACCACCACACCACCCGCCGCCGCCGTAACCTTGGTTACCTGCAGAGCACTACCTTTCTGCCTGCCGTGTTTTCCCCTCAGCGTCGGAGCACTTTAGCTGAAGAGGTAAACATTTTGAATTCTTGAGAATAATCGAGGAGCAAGAGGTATAACCATATGTGCAGCCGTCTGAATGTGTGTAAACATGGGGAGGATATCAGGTTCTGTCGGAAACAAGCTGTGCACCTTGTTGCGTAACCCAGGGATGGCTGTGTATTAAGTGTGTGTGTTTGTGTGTTTGCATGCATATCGTGCCTGTGTGAGAGGGAGCATGTATGTACAGTATATGTGTGTGTATATGTAGTCATACGTATGTATGCGTATGCATGTGTGTGTTGGGGGGGGGATGCACGTGCTTATCTGTGTGTGTTGATATAGACAGTATGTGTGTGTGTGTGTGTGTGTGTGTGTGTGTGTGTGTGTGTGTGTGTGTGTGTGTGTGTGTGTGTGTGTGTGTGTGTGTGTGTGTGTGTGTGTGTGTGTGTGTGTGTGTGTGTGTGTGTGTGTGTGTGTGTGTGTGTATGTGTGAGTGTGATTCCCCAGGTGTTTTCCGTTAGTGTGTGTATGGTGCCAGACTCAGTGGGCCTTCATCATCGTCTGCTTTATCGTGTCTTAAGAGCTCCCATAAAACACCCCACCATAACTCATTGACGCAGAGAGATGAACCGGCATGAGCAGACATTTTAAAGCTGCATTTAAAAAATAGCAGGACTTAGTGGTGCAGCCATTGTGATTAGGTTATTGTCTGGAATTGGACACGTTTCAAACCCAGACACCCATAATCCAAGACATCCAATCCATGAGTACACCTCAAAAAACATTACTTCCTGTGTGATTGTCCTACTTCCTGTTGGTGGAGATCCCATGGCATTCATCATAGGATTTGGTGTGCTAACCTTGGTGTCCTGGCTTTAAATTAACATGACCACCTAACCACCAACCCTGGTCTCTGATTGGATAGTTTCACCCCTCAGCTAGCCACTGAGAGTCTGTGGTGAGCGTTCTGGCCATGGCCATGGCCACTACCAGAGTTGGTGCCCCAGTCTGGTAGTGGAGGTGAGGTGAGGTGCCATTTGTATTGAAATGTTGAAATGAAAACATCATCTTTTGACAATCATAACAAAATACATAGCATTCTAAATCAACGCTTTATTGAAAGTTAAATCGAAAAATGTTAACACCGCTAATGCGATTCCCTACAGTTGACTTCTTTCCTCTGCTGAACGATTGCATTATTAACAGATATATATCTGTTTTTATATCGTTTTATCAAGCTAGGGTATTCGAGAACGTTGCTTCTCAAATAGTGCATAGCCTCAGGGAAGTGGAAATGTTTTACCCAAAAAAACATAAATAAGATCAAGTAGATTGTGCCTCAGGAATAATCTTTGGGTAAATGTTGGTTTTGCTCTCCACTGGCAGATCCAATATGTCTGCCTTGGTAAGGCATTAGCGGACATGAAAGAGACAGATACCCGTGACCTTTCCCTCCACCCGGGGCTCCCAACCCCCATGGACTCTGACCCCACTTCGCTCTGCACTCTTCGGGGTCGAATCTCCACGTGACGCCATCCCCAATAACTTTAATATTTCACAGGTCTCCGCCACCATGAGACTGGGAAGGAAATGAATGTTTGCTTTTGGTGCTGGACCTGAGCCGAAGGTGCAAGCCTAGCCTCAAAGCCCCGTGAGCCCCCAGCTCCTCCAGGCCTCCTCCTCTCAACCTCCCCTGGTCTTTTGTTTTACAAGATGGGCCCTCACATCAGGGGCGGCAGTAGCTCAGGAGGTAGAGCGGGTTGGCTGGTAACAAGAAGGGTCGACTGTTCAATCCCCGGCTCCTCCTAGCTGAGTGTTGGGGTGTCCCTGAGACAGGCACCCAACGGCTCCCGACAAGCCGGCTGTCGACTTGCATGGTTGACTCCGCCGTGAATGTGTGCATGGATGGGTGGATGTCAGGCAATAAGCGCTTGGATAAAAGCCCTATTTAAATGCAGTCCATTTAGCATTCGATTAACCATCTCTCTATCTGGAGGCGTCACCCCGGTACGCCTGGACGACACCAGGGAGAGAGGCCACGGGATACTCTTTAGGACCGATAAGCATGATGATGCATGCACATGCATGATTCTAAGCTGCTAGCTTCCACTGAGTTCTTTAGCCTGTAAGGTTCTTGTTGTGAGATTTAATGGTTGTTTGGCTAAAGGATTATGGTAAATGTAATTGAGCTGGTTTTACAAGCAGAAACATCTGGAGCACTAGGTTCAGTCATGAAACCCTAAATCGAATGAAGACCAGTGACTTATATGTGAGGCTATGTGAACAAACAATGAAAACTGGAGTTTCAATGTTTGCGTGAATGAGTCAGCTTCTATAGGAATGCAGCTAGAGACATTCATTGGTTAATTTATATTCTACAGAACATCTTCATATCACATTCTTTATCCAATATCATAATCCAATATCAAACTGAAGGAGACTTTAGAAACGTAATGAAGAGTAAATCCTATTTTCTGGCTGCTCGGCTTGGCTCCTGGGGGCCTCCCGGCCTAATGAGAGCGTGAGGGATGGCCTGGGGCTGGAAGAGATGGTTTTTCTCTGTGTCAGAGAGCTGCTCTGTGCCAATCTCTTAATATCTCTCCTGGAGGCAACGCATAATTCTCCCACAATCCTACTTGGGCATGCCAGTCATGTATGCACAACAGATATGTTTTGTTTATGCAACCTAGAAATGGTTTCTTTTGTAAAAAGCTAGAAACTGGGTGGTCTTGTTGCCACATCTTATATCTAACATTTAATACGTGACGGAAAACTTAATTGTTCCATCTATTTGGAGTTAAAGGCTGAGCACCTTGCCTAGGCTTCGAGTTGAACCCCAACGCTGTGAACCAGCGCTATCGGGGACCCACCGTGGTAGCGGATGATCTATTGTGCCATCTTGTATGAAGGCGCTAATTAATGAGCCATCAATCAACGTTTTATTCTACCAATGCTCGTGCCTCGAATTGCAAACATTCCTCCTTCATTGTTGGGGGGGGTCTGACTTATTCTGATGGCGATGACGTTGCTCGGCTGGAATGCATTGGTGCTGAGAGACTCTGGAATGCTCGCCATTGAAACCCTTGTCTCTGAAATACCACGACGGGACAATTAAATTGTTCAGGCAGAACAAGGAGACGAAGACAAAGAGGAGGGGAGAGAATGGAGGTGTGGAAAACAATGCTGGTTGGGGAGGTTATACCACCGTCTGAGATCAGTCACGATGCTGTGGGAAGGTGTGTGTCTGCGCTCTTTCCTCAGACAGGCTGATGAAAAATGGCATTCCACTGTTGGGGGGGTCAGTGGGTGACCAGGACAGCCGGGGATCAGACTCTAAAACTGAGATCGTCATCACAATCACACTTTGTGAAGACTCTGTTTTTAAAACCATTTTTCACACTTCAGCGTTTTCTAAAATCCTCCACTTGGGACTAGAGCATCATTTAAAAATGTTTGTTTTTGGTAAATCTAAACATGGTTTTAATGCAGAGGGAAGACCACAAGGGAGAAGAAAATGTATTTTTAAATGTATCCTTAAACAGTTTGCGCACAGCCTGCGGATAATTTAATTAACATAAGGTTTACCTTTGGTGTAGCCTTGTTATTTATTAATAAATATGAGTATTACGGACAGATTGGACAAAATCATGTGTGTTTGTCATTTAATGTTCCTCGAATTTTTCTATTTTTTTTACGTTGCGTCCTATAACCAACCATGGTCTGCTCTACAAGACACCAACATCCAGAATTCCAGGTGAAAATATAGTTGAATCATTAATTAATGATGTATGGCTTTGGCTTTTTCATTCTTTGTATTCATCTGTAATTTAAAGCTAACCTCATCTCATAAAAAATATATTCATTCATTTTTATATTTATCAGCATTACTTCTGCATGACCACGCAAATCTCCCGGCAGTCCTGGCAATGTCACAAGGTCGGGCTTATTTACCGTAAAATTTGTAAACGACACTAACACCCTGCAAAATGCCCATACGTGTTCGGTTAGCGTCTGTAAACAGAGCCCATATGGCGATGAATTACAACAACAACGCTGCTTTTAACTCTGCCCGTGTTCTGAACAGTTGGATGTCTCTGAACCACAAAGGAACAGCAGGGTTGCATGCGTCTCTGAGCTATCCTCAATTACCTACAATGCTCTTCAAAGCTGCCCATGATCCTACATTGTAATTTGTATATATAATGAAGACATTAGTAGTATTTAGCGTGCGAGGGGAGAAGTTTAGCCAACTTCTTGGGCCTGGAGGAAACTCTCTGCCCCCCCCATCACCCACTACACCAACTACACACCCCCCCCCCCCCCCGCAGGGCCCCCATTGGTCTGCATATGGTCACGCTCATCTGCATATATTAGCATAACTGAAAACAGCAGTGAAAAGGTTGAAATAGTAAACAGTTCCTCATGCGGAAACCAAACAGCTTTCAGGACCTGTCGCCACGCAGAACCTGCTGGAAGTGGTCCAGAAGCCTGAGATCTGTGCCAGCGATACTGTTGCCCCACGTTTGTAATTAAATTAAAAAAAATGAACAAGAGCACAAGATGTGTCTGATTATGACCGGTTGTTTGTAGATTTGTCTGTTTTTTTTTTATAAATGTAGATGTTTTGGTCTGTTGTGAGTTTAAGTTAGATAAACAAAGAAGTTATGTCTTTCCTTCGACAAAGATAAAAACAAAGATACGCAAGCCTGTGAAATCAGTGGACATGTCAGTATTTACTCAGTACCTGAAATAATTCATTTGTTTTATTAAATGTATTTCTTTGTGATGCGAATCAACATCATTTACTCAAAAGATTAAAACACGTTTTTCTTCGTTTGAACGCACCTTTTGAATCTTATTTGGTCATGAATATAAAAGAAACAACACGTAAAAATCCGTGGATGTAATACATGATGACGCACACTGCTCCTCAACTGAGTAAAACCTTTGGTTCAACCGAATCTCAGTTCTTATCTCTAAACAGGAAACACCCGTAATGACCTCATGCAGGTACCAGACTTCCTCTTGTTTTCAAACGACGTAGACAAACAGAAATCTTTCCAACATTAAGATTTGAGACAGATTTTTACTCCATGACAAGGCGGAAGTCTGTAGGCGCTTCCGGTAAAGACACGAAGATGGAATAATAATCTGTTTCAGGTAAAACGTGACAAAAAACTAGAAACGGGTGTGACCACAGCCAATTTGGACTCTTTACCGCTAAGGACATAGAATATTCTTTAACATTCTCTCTTCATCTGATTAAGCAAACTAGAGAGAGAGAGAGGGAGAGAGTGAATGATATCCACACAGAGACGGACATAGTTGACCCGCGGCTATATCCCAGAAACACTATCCTTGTGAGAAGAGCAGAAAAGGAGAGAGCAAGTGGAACAAATTCCACTCTATTTATTTAAAATGTGTTTTCGATGTGAAAGATGTCTTGTAATTTTAGACCGCAGTGGTCTCCTACGTGATTATCGATCTTGTGAACTTTGTTTTTGTATCCCTGTGTGGTGTGTGTGTGTGTGTGTGTGTGTGTGTGTGTGTGTGTGTGTGTGTGTGTGTGTGTGTGTGTGTGTGTGTGTGTGTGTGTGTGTCTGGTGTGTGTGTGTGTGTGTGTGTTGTGTGTGTGTGTGTGTGTGTGTGTGTGTGTGTGTGTGTGTGTGTGCGTGTGTGGGTGTGCGTGTGTGTGTGTGTGTGCATTTGATTAACCATGTTTATTAATATCAGAGATGTTTTCTGAAAGCCTGCAAGTGCTCTTTGTATTAACGAGGGAGGTCAACATGAGCTGAATCACATTTCAAAGACTGCGTCTCTCCCCTGCTCAATGTCGAGCATCTGTTTTGCTCAGTTTAACAGATACACAATATACGCAAACACGCAAACAAAACAGTAATAAACACCATTCGCCCAGCGAGAGACACAATGCTCTTTCAGCCTCGCTGCTTCTCTTTGGATTTAAATGACCAAATTAAATAAACTGAGAAATGGCCCTTAAGTTACTAGAAGTGGGTTCTTCGCTGACATGACACGTCAACAAGCTCCAATAAAAGTAGTCTTCGACTGAACCGTCGCCCCTCTGTCCTCCATCGCTCATCAGCGACGAAGCAATCCCTTCTTCCTCTGTGGGGGACGGCGCGTTTCTTCATTGCTCTTCAAGAACCCCAGGCATGGCGGCACATTACACAACGCCATTACCTCCGCCAGGCACCAGCTGCTCCCCCACCAGCTCCACCGGCGGACGCTCCCTTTGGAGTGGAGAGAGATTGGATGGAGCGAGGTCAGGTGAAATCGAGAGACGGGCGGGGGGGGGGGGGTGGGGTGGGGAACGGGAGTGGGTGAGGGAGACTGGTGGGGTGTGGGGAGACGGGGGAGGGTGACTTGGGGGGGCCTGAGGAAGACGGCGGGGGGGAGGGTGACGGGGTGCTGAGGGAGACGGGGGGGGGGTAGAGGGAGACAGGTGAGGGAACCGGATGGGGTGATGGAGTGACGGGGGGGGGGGTGAGGACAAGGTTTCTCGGACGATTGAGTAACAGTCCGTAGCGAGGGAGGCGTACAACGACGTCCACCGTCCTCGAGCTGCCGGGTTCTGGAGTCCACAGCTGTGGCGATGCGCTTCACCACGCCGGCATCTGCTCGTCCAGACACCGTCGCAAATCGAAGTCATTCACATCTCAAGTCTGAAGTCTCTCAAACCTGTGTTCGGCCTGGCTTTTGGGTTTCTTATGGGAGCATTCGCCGTCACATGGATCTGGCGTTTTTGTATCCCACTAATTATTCAGACTTGTTTTGACTTGATCTTCTTCACTGTTTGACTGTATCTTCTACTTTACTCAATTTGTGTAGTGTTAACCTTCTTAAAGCCGCCACTCTTATTATATATGAGAGTTTACAGCTTGTGCATGTTGTGAAATAGTAGTGGTCTGCAATATTTCCACCAAAAGTTGAACTTTTTATGTTATTTTCAGAACTTGACCAATGGAAGGTCGCAAACCCCAGACCAATGAAAGCAATGGTCCAACAGAGCTGATGTTGCAGACCACACAAACATGCATTATGTAAGGCTACTCTCTTATATTAGAAATTAACTGACGATAAGACATCTCCCCCATAATAAGTTATTATCTATGAAAGCCATGAAACATAGAAATATAGATAGAATAGGGAAGTAAGATGTAGATACCTGTAATCCTTTTGAGACCCCACTTCTAATATATCACTGGAACAGCCTTTTGTCCAACCTAAACTAAGAATTTTAGAAAGCATGAAATAAAAAGGACTTCTTATTCAGCAAAGCGTACAGATACTTTTAAAAGCAACATCTGAAGGTGCAGTGCCTGCGACACAACCAGGTTCAGTTTGGCAATTATATCTGACAGACCTTTAATACGAGGAAGTTAATAGTCCCCCTGCCACCATCAATATATGAACACTGTAATATATTTCATGAAAAACGAAAAAATTGAATAAAAATAAGAGTGAACCCTCATGTGTCTCCTTGCGCCAGACTGTGTTTCAGGACCTACTGGTGTTGGTGTCCTTGGAGGAATGTGTTTATACTGTGTAAATGAAGTGAATACTGTGTGAATCTAGTTTATACTGTGTTTCCTGTGTACATCTAGTATAAACTCATAAAACACATAAAACACCATCCTGGCATGGCACATACCTGACCCTATGAATATCAAATAATAATTATAAATGTTTGTATAGAACTTTATTTAAGGTTTATTTATTGAGCTAAACCTGTGTCATGGACATATATTTGCCTACTGCAACAGGGTAGGTTGAGTCTAGTTGTTGAGGTCAGAAGCGAGCCTCTATCCTGCACTTATTGAACCCATATTTCGGCGAGACTCTCTCTGCTCCCGTGACAGGCGATGCACATAAAACAATCTGCACAGTTACAGTCAGGGTTCCAGGCAGCCTTTTCCCCTGAAGGAAACACATTCTGAGCAGGGGGTGGGGGGGGGGGGGAGATCTCTCAATAGCCAGAGAGTGAACCAGGCCTTCGGCTGCTGTCGCATGCGACTCGTATATTGTGTAAGACCGAGGGATGCATGACAGACCACGGTCAGCGCCATGGAGTTTAGCCAACAGATGAAACTGCAAGGAAGCGTAACGTACTTAAGGGTGAGATATGGAGACTGTGTGCAGAGGTGAGGGGGCATAAATCCGGGCTAATGTACCGGAAAGGATGAGAGGTTGAGGGGGGGGGGGCAGATCTTCTACTAGGAGACGCAACAGAGCCAGGGCCGGAAACTGAAAACTGCAGAAGGCGGAGTTATGCCTGATTTCCTGTTTGGTTAGGGCGATATTCTACCAAAGAGAAAATATTATGCGCGATTCCATAAAGTTTTCAGTAGGAGATTTTTAGTAAGTCTGATCCTACGGTTACCACATTACAACGTGTTGTTTTGAAACAGACACTCTTTTACAGATAACTACTGCAGGGCAGGCTGGGATTGGGTTTGCGAATTAAGTGCTAACAGAACCCCGGCATAACTCGACATGATTGGCCTGAACAAAATACGAAGCGCAAGAAAGTTAAAAGCCCTGTTCCCATTTGAGCTACTTTTCTATCAGACTTTAGTGTGTGAATCTAAAGTCTCATTTGTGAGACCAGTGATGCACCGATGTGCATCACTACAGAGAGAGAGAGAGAGAGAGAGAGAGAGAGAGAGAGAGAGAGAGAGAGAGAGAGAGAGAGAGTGAGAGAGAGAGAGAGAGAGGGAGAGAGATCAGAGAGAGAGAGAGAGACGAGAGAGAAGAGAGAGAGAGAGAAGAG